>MEJB01000021.1:5395-203558 GCA_001752375.1 Rhazya stricta | reverse complement strand
TTTTTTTTTTCCCCCTCTCTCCTTCAGTTCTGTTATTCCACTCTATTGGCAGACTAAATCCATTGTAACTGAATACTGGATAGTGTTCTTTTTATTTCTTGATAAAGCTCTTTGTCGGCTTGTCATGGAATGAACATGCCATTGAATCTCAATGCAAAAGTTGTTCATACTATACCGATGATTATTTATAGCAGTAGTATTTATCTTTTTMAATGTAGCTGGAGCTTTTCAAGAGAGGGAATATGAGCTATAGATGTTATTTTGGCCGATGGTTCTTTGCGGTTCCCGGTGTATTCCTTTTGGGGGACTGTAATTTATACATTTGATTTAATACTTAAAACAACATAAATGTAATAAGCATAAGTTTTACATGGTGCCTGATGTTTTAGATAATTTCTCCTAGATTGATAAGAGCTCTTGCTCATATCACTATGAGAATGGTACAATATGCCCGAGCTGGGGTGGATTCTCAAGAATTTGGAAATAGGAAAATACGCTTTCTATTTCCTATTCAAGTTGCCTTGAACAGAAGGATTTTTTCTGTTAGTGATTCATCCTCTATACAACAGTCAAGGTATGATCAACCATGAGTGCCCTTGTGCATGTTCCCTGTTCATGGAGAACATTCTGAAATGGCATCTAGGAGGTGCTATCCATCAGAAGGTCGCAACATGTTACTAGTCAGTCAAAATAGGTCTCTTTCTATCCAACCATCCAAAAGATCAACATGAGGATTATAGTTGTTGAGAGATTCTTACCACTCATTTTGTAGATTGACGTACATGTAGCAATGCTATTGGTGCTGCTGAGAGGCAAAAGATCTAGATGGCGATGACTTAATATTGTCATTTTCAGCTACTCTCAGTGTCGGTTACTGTCATATGTTCCAATAAAACCAAAGTTTGCTACACTAGAAAGTAATAATCTAGAATCCAAATTTCACTGGTGAACTTAGTAAGTAGAACGAGAGATCAAATTATAATCMTAAATTACCATGTTTAAACTGTAGAATAACATGTTTAGTGTGAAATTTGAGATCCTTTGGTTTTTAGAAGTGTAAACATAATTTTGGTTGAATGCCTTGATGRTGTCACTTGAAAGGTAACTTGTCATAAGAATTTGTCRGGTAGCCAGAGAATTACACAGTATGTTGCATTTTTTAAATGAAATCCTGTTTATAATACAAACTGTTGTACAAGAATAGAACATGGTTTTTTTTTTTTTTTTTCCGTAGTTCAATCTGATAAAAGTTTGGACACGTTTTAAACGTACCTAGCTTGCCTTCTCCTTGTACTAGTTTCAAATCAGTTCTGCTGAGGAAATTAGATACTAAGAATGATACCGAACATATTGTGAAATGATACAATATTTGAGCATGGTTGTCGATGGAGTTTTCATAAAATTGGGGGTGATTTGGATTTGATTTCTTGAGAGGATAAATTTGCTAAGCAGTTCCTTATTTCTGTCCCATTTAGGCAATTGCATTTTTTCCTATCAATGCTGATGCACGGCGATGAAAATGGAAAGTCCGATGTTAATATTAGCAAAGACAAGGATATTGCTTGTGGAATAATATCTATGCTGCAAAGTATTAAGTGCTCGGAAGACAATTTTGATTCGACCAAATCTAAGGTTGGTTTTTAATAGTCTTGGGTTCAATATTATGCTAAATTCATACCCCTAACCTAACAAAAGATTCTGCCTCATTGAACTAATATAAGAAAAGAGAATGGTATTAATGTGAAACGTCACTTTTTATGCTGTTTAATGATTTGAATATTTGTGTATACCAGAATTTGTATGCGGTCTGCGATCTTGGCTTGTCAATCACTAAGCATTTAGCTCCAAAAGATGTTAATAATCAGGACTCAAGTGCTTTGACACCACTACCTGCAATGCTATATAAATCTCGAGAGAAAATTGAAGGGAATGAGAAACAGGTATGCTATTTATGCGCACATCATTTTTTTAGATTGACCTTTTCTTCTGTACTGCCTCACATTTTTTTATTTTTACAACATCCATCTAATGCTAAAGTAAAATTTGGTCATACCATCATAACTTATGCAGTTTGTCGTATATATTTTCTTATGAACCGAAAGAYGTTTACAATAGAAGATAAGGGTAAGAAAGGTAGAGAAGAAGTTGTGCTGATGTCATAATTCCAATTAATAATCTATTTCCTTTCAAGGTTGCCTTTAACTTATGCRGCAGTGAAAAGATCAACTGAAAATGCTTACGTGTTTAATTTATGTCGATTCAGCCAATTGTCTATTTCAAGGTTGACGTGTAAATGGGAGAATTTATATCACTTTTCAATATAGTAACAGCAGTGTCCATGAGASTATGCAGTAGGATTGCAATAATTGAGCGTGTCAGAGAACAGCTGAAGCAGATGGTTTTATTGCCAAATGCACCTTCAGAATCCTTGTTGAATTGGCAAAGCAGATGGTTTTATTGCCAAATGCACCTTCAGAATCCTTGTTGAATTGGCAAAGGAGGAAATTAATATCATTGTCCATTTAATGAGTTGGCTGGGGTATGCCTGTATCAGATTGACACACAATTAATCTCTATACATGCAAGTTTATTGCTGATATTCATTTACTTTCTATAGGGAATCTGAATCAGTTGGTAATTAAGTGAATGAAATGAGATATCAATTAACAAAAATGGAGAATGGCTGATTTCGTGAAAGTGACCYTGAAATCAGTCCTTGTTTTATCTGATTAGACTTATCTTGAGAAAGTATAACTACTGAAAAGTGAGCCTAAATTGGTGAACTTCTCTTATAAATGTTTTTCCTTCCTGCATATGTCCAACCAATCCTATAATATCTTCTTTTCTGCATTATGATTGAAATATGGATGATGTATACTGTTGTCAACCTTTTCCAAATAGGTTGAGGAATCGTTGACATGGTTGGCTGATGAGAATGTGTTGGCTCATTTCCAATCGCTGAAGTTGGAAGCTAATGGAAGTGTGAGTTTAGCTTATATGCCCTCCTGCCAGTAACTGTAATAATGTGTTATTCCTTTTTATTCTTAATTAATTTTCTATGGTATATCTCTTCACACCAGGTTACTCCTGAAGTTGCTGATGATGAGGTCATGAAGGACAGTGAAACAGATGGCAATGAGATGCCTCTAGGAAAAATCATAAYGCGTCTTAAAGCTAAAGGAGCCAAGGCAAGAAGAGAGGTTAAGGCTGAGTCTCAGCCATCTGGAGAAAAGAATGAAAGTGATCTTGATATCTTGAAAATGGTGAGAGAAATAAATTCAGATAATCTGGGTGGCTCTAGTAAGTTTGAGTCAAGCAATGGTCATGAGCATGTGCAAAAGGAAAGTAAAACTGATCGTAAACTTCAGAAAAGGAAAACTGTGCTTGATGAATCAAACAATGTTCCTGTACCCAAACGGCATAGGTCATCGTCCACCCTGGGGCGAAAATTGTCTGTGCCCAAGGGTACTTCAAAGAAGGAATTGCCTTCAGAATCTTTTGAGGAGTTTAATTCTGGTTCAGAAAATATATCTATGCGTGAAAAAACGAATGAGCCAGTAGAATCAGACTTGTTAGTATCGTGCATTCGCAAGAATTCAAGCTCCTCATCGAAACAGAAAGGAAAACGTTCTTTTAGGGATCATAATAAGGGGAATAAAGCTAGAGGCCTTGGAAATGATGACCAGAAGGTGAGGTTTTTTGAGGTATCTCTGTTATTTATGTGCAAAAAGCACATACATACATATTCAGTCACCGTCTATGTTTTTGTCTAACTCTTTTTATTGCAGGCATAGACTAACTCTTTTTTATTGCAGAAATCTAAAAAAGCCACAGGAATCAATAACTCTCCTCCAATTATCAATGATTCCAACTCAGCAGCCAACAAGAAGCGAAAACGTAAAAGCATTGCTGGCATGGCAAAGGTTGGTCATTCCAGTCCTTTCTGTGATCTTTTCCCACACTTATTATGCTGCTTAAAATAGGTTTACCTGCTCAATGACAAAAATAAATTACTGACTGTTTGCTATTGAGATTTTATACTGTAGGCTTTTTTCCTGCTCATGTCTTTGCCCCTGTATGTCATGGTCCACAAATTGTGTAATTTTCTTTTTCCCCGGTGAAGAATGCTACTTACCTTTTTGCTTTGAGATTGAAAATATCAGTTTTATTAGGAAATGAAAGTGAGGTTAATTGAAGCTATTGAGATTTAGAATCAAATGAGGTGAATATACCAAATGCTTTGACCATTTTCCTCCTGTCAAGAGATGCTCATCTCGCTATAGATGAAGAAATTATACATAATAAATAGTAGGAGTTGGTGTATGAAAATGAGGTGAAGAGAAGTAAAGTTTCACATGCTGCCATCTTTGTAGTTTTTGGGCTATTGAGGAAAGAGGAATGCCGTGAAATGTAAAACGACTTAGAGAACATGATAGTAAATGAAGAACGAGGTTTGGACTTAACCTCTTCTTATGGTCCACTGGGCATTGTCATAGTGCCTTGAATATGCTGACCTCCACGTTCATTTATCTTTAGAAGATTACTTTGACATAATTTCAATTGTGTAGACCTAGTGACTTTGTTAGTATTTAGACATATAATATATGGAGTGAAGTTGTTTGGAGGAACTTCTTTAAGATTTCTGAATCTGTTGTTGTATTTATATGGGCATGCTACATTTTGTTTCYTGATTGAGCCTACTTATTGTACTCTCACAATTGGTGCCCTGTAAAATGGATGACATCAACTGGTACATTATCGGGTTCGGTTGTTGAGTATGGATGGGAGTTCGGAGTGATGAAGTGAACTGACTATTTGAACTATATGGATTTGTTTCTGTAGTATAAAATGGTTATAGATAGTACATTCAAAACATGCAAAGGCAGATACAAAGGCACATTGTAAGAATGGATCTGCTCAATGATCGTATGCATGGACTTTATCTTCTAAAAACGAAAGTCTCAACTATCTTTACAAATGAGTGCTCCTTACGAACTTAATATATTAGATTTTATTGTCTAATTTGCCATCGACTTACAATGCGGTGTTTCCTTTAGGACAAATCGAAGGACACTGAAACTCCTACCACAGAATTGATTGGTTGCAGAATAAAAGTCTGGTGGCCAATGGATAAAAAGTGAGTCTTATGTTGATTTAAATAAGATGCGATTTTTTGCTTTGAGACTGCGTCATAGCAGAGKAAATAGGAAGAGCTGTARGGTTCTTCCACTCATGTGGAGTTAAATTCTTTTGAAATTTTCTGCTTCTATGCTTTTCTCTTTCGTAAAAGTTGGTTATAGAAATATCTGGTGATTAGCTCAGGCATCAAGTTTCATATATAAGTGAAAGCCAGTTTTTCATTTTTGCTTCTTGTGGTTAATGGTATTTTTATTATGCTTTACTGTTGATTTTCATTCATTTTCTTATTCAATTATCTTGGGAACTAGCATTAGCTTGTCAATCCTGATTTTCTTTCTTCCATCATAGTCTTTGTCCCTTTCTATCCAAATGATTGATCCTTTTGCTTTTCTTGTTCGTTGTTGGATTACCACCTATATTTATTCATGCRGTCAATAGAGTTCTGTAATTTGTATATTGAGATGCTTTTAACATTCTTCTTACATTATT
Source organism: Rhazya stricta (assembly GCA_001752375.1). Lineage (NCBI taxonomy): Eukaryota > Viridiplantae > Streptophyta > Magnoliopsida > Gentianales > Apocynaceae > Rhazya > Rhazya stricta. Next base: position 197,930 of record MEJB01000021.1, on the reverse strand, counting down.
CTGAAGCTCCACAAGATTAGTTATGCTCTCTCCTGTTGCAGTTGATTGTAGTTAATGTTTAATTAACATACAAAACGTCATTATTACGATGCAAACATTTATTTCATGTTCACGAAATGCTGCAGGTTCTACGAAGGTGTTGTGAAGTCTTTTGACACCGAGAAAAAGAAACATGTGGTAAGCTGCAGTTTAATCTCCTTTCCATTTTAGTCAAAATGGAGAAAATTTCTATATATAATGCTATAGAAAGAATTCATGAACTGTGATATCTGTTTCTTTCTAATCTATAATTTATTTTTCTTTTTTCGGTGTAAATTTTATAACATAGATACTGTATGATGATGGAGATGTTGAAGTCCTCCGATTAGCAAAAGAGCGGTGGGAGCAAATTGACAAAGGCGGGAAATCTGAAAAGGTCTGATTTTTCATTCTCTTAATTATTTTATTATTTGAAACTAGATGCTCGGCTTCTTTGGAATAAGAAACTAAATGTGGCTTGATCTGTAACAAACTGAGTTATTTTGCAGCGCTCCAAGGCATCAAAGAGTTCACGATCTAAAGATGTGTAAGTGCCGCGTCCAGTTACAGAGCCCTTGTATCACAGTTCTTTTTCCTCACATGCTTGTGGACATAGCTTTGTCATTGCTGGTTTGTGCATTTGTTTTGCTCAGTGCAGATGCTTCATTTCATAACGGTGTAACACACCTCCTAGGCTGCTAGAAAGGACGTTTATATAGAGACCAAAAAGGATTCGAACTGAAAAATAATTAATCTGATTATCTGCTGTTGTCAAATGATAATCCATCAGCGGTCTTAATAAACATATAGTGATTGGACTTGGAAACGTTTGCTATAATCTGGTGACTATGCAGGTTAAAAGCTGACCGGAAAAGGAAGTCTTCAGATGTCTCGCCTCAGAAGAAGAATGTCATTGACATGTGAGTTAGCAGTTMGCAAGTCAATTATGAGGAAAACTGTTTACGTATATTTACTAATTAGCTTGTGAAAATTGATTTTTAGGCCTACAACAAGAGGGAGAAGAACCCCAAGGAAAAACATTAAAAAAGGACAAAGGAAAGTATCTAGGGATCAAGCTTCGGTGGAGAGTGGAGGGAGCGCCGATGTGCCAGACTTTGAGTTTGCCAAGTCCACAAGTGATGGTGCACATTCAGGTGAATAATGTTTTGTCTTGTCCACTATATATATATAATCATGTATACTATTTCAATTTTAGATTTAAAGTACATCCATCAAGGGAAAGGTTATATATATATATATATAAAATCATGTATACTATTTCAATTTTAGATTTAGTGTACATCTATCAAGGGAAAGGTTATGGTTATCTTGACGTAGGTCTGCCTGCGGCCCAGATCAACATAAGTAAGATTTCTGATAACAAAACGTACAGGTTCAATATCACTAATAATAAGTCTTGCTTGACCTGAATCAGATATGCTGTTTCTATCTTGCCTTTTCTTATGTTGCTTGTATGCAAATTCTGTAGTTTCTAGAGTATTTTGGACAATTTCTGAGTTTACAGGGTATACAATTTAACTAACTACAATGATATCTCTCTGAACAATTTCGTTTCGCTTCTATGGTTTTGCAGAAGGGGAACAAATAAGTGGGGGAAAGAGTTCTAGTAGGGAAGAATCGGGAAAAGCTGGTGGATCTGTCTCTGAAGGAAAAGAGGAATACAATGCTGAGAATATCTCAAGTGCTTCTGAAAAGGCCCAGAAAGATGAGCGTAACTCTGAAAGTAAAGTAGTTAAGGATGTAACTGGCACTTCAAATGATGCTCATGAATCTGACAAAGAGGAGGTTTCTTCATCAGATGAGAAATTGCAGCCAGATGATACAAGGGAGGAGTTTGGAGAGGAGGCTGATGGATTAGAAAATTCAGGTTCTCAAGGTAACCAAGCAGATGATCTGGATAGTGAACAAAAGGAACCTGATACGTCAGGTGGAGTGAGTCCAACTGGTTCTGTAGATGCAGAAATTCCTGATGATGAACCTCTGGTACTAAACTAATTTACTTCATCAGAATATAGATTTAGTTATATGACAAGTTTGTGATTTCTTATACTGATATAATGGTTTCTCTAATGCAGAGTATGTGGAAACGTCGAGTAGGGAAATGAGTTGGGGCCGAATAGGTTAGCTGCAATTCCATCATATAGTTTCTACAAAAACATTCAAAAAACTGCAACAGGTATATCAATTTTCGTATCTCGTGTCAAGTTGGTGCAATCGCATAAAGCTGACCATGAAGATGTTGCTAGTAAGGATGTCCCAATTCAATAGTTACTTGAATAAACAGTGGAGTATAGTTTCCCTGCATAAATTGTAGCGTGCCAGAAGCAGCATAGTTTATAGGACAAAAAGAATGCGTTGTGTGTAAATGCAGGAATATTTGTGCAGTCTCAGATAGAGTTAACTTGTATGTGTACAGCCATAATTTCAGAGGCAGTAGTGCAGCTTGGGGTGGGTTCTTGTAGCTTAAGCTTATTTGTACATCTCTAACTTTTGTGAAAGTGATGTAATTGAATTCAGTTTCCTGCACAGTATTTTTGTGTTTAGAGTAGCTGAGGTTGGATGTTGGTAATAGTTTGCTAAGTAAAACTGAGGCGTTTGTCTATACAAATTAATAATTATTCTGGAATGAGCTAGGACAGATGAATATTGGGACATTCTAGATTCTAGTCTTCGAAAACGTGAAGCTTCTCCTTTCTGTCCTATTCATGTTTTGGCCAATGCTAGAGAGATCCCTTTGGGAGGAAATTATGTGTTACCTTTGTGCACTGTCTATGCTATCATGTAGAAGCATCAGAGACCCGACTAAAAGCTTGTCGATGCTGACAATGCCTTGTTATTTGGTTTGCAACTCTTTGCTCTTGTAGTGGTTGTGGTTCCAAAAGAAAGCATTACTCGATCTAGGACGGGGTCAAATACGAGGTTGATGGCCGAGGTTGGACTGATCGCTTCTAGGTGGAAATGTAATCTTAGAGAATACGAAATCTTGAAAGTATTCAGAATAGAGTTGCACGCAAAACCTGCCATGACTTGATCTTATTTTCTAACACTAGCGGACGGACTTTCTACTCTCTGCAAGACCATCATGACACTCTCCGTTTTATCTTAGAACATCATTTGGTCTACGGACTGGATACAGGGGAAGGAAATGTATATTCAGTGTCGCTTGGTTAAACTACAGTTACAAAAGAATCAAGGTAAACGCCATACGTATTGTCTGCGGAAGAAAGCAGAAGTTTAAGAACGCAATCTGTCAAGGCGGGATTCTTGTCATGCATCTTTTCCATATGTTCTTGGATTATCGTATTGTAGAATGATTAGGATCTTTGGTACAGCAGCTGATACTTACTAGAGTTCTGCGTAAAACCCATTGCTGATAGAAAAATATTTACACCAGGAGTTGGCATAGTAGTATGTGACAAATGCAGGACAAAAATATGAAAGAATGGAGAGGTTCCGGTCTTGATACTACCCTATTTTAAAGCCCATAAATTAAAGTTGAAGTGGAGAGAAGAGATCCTCTATAAATTTAATATCTAGCCATTACTTATAACCCCAAGTGTAAACACTAAGTGGGATCTCGAACTTAAGTACTAGGTAGATAAAGAAATACTCAAAACATTGTCGTAGTATCCGAGGTTCAATTGCCATTTGCCATCGCCAGAAAATACTATTGCTTGGGGCAGGCAAGACCGGATAGGTGGCATGGCAAAACTCTCCTATAAAGGTGCTATCTGACAGTGTTTGACTACTCCTAGTCCTAGACAAAGTCGAGATACCTGTCCAAAGAACAAGAAGACTGCTACATCGAATCTTCTTACCTTCGGACCTGAGGTAAAGTGACTTCCGTAGCGTACGTATGTGGCAGTGTTTTTTTTTTTTTTTTTTTCTTTTGAAAGTTTTTGGGAAACGTCGGGTCCTTCTTCAAATACAGGTTTGTTCCATATATATTCTCTAGAGATGAGCGCGATTTTTTGTTTTCTTCTTTTATACTTCTTCAAGTAAAGATCCTTGTTTGGTAATTCTTTCGTTTTTTTTCTCTGTTACATGCTCTCTATTTGTTGAAATAAATGAATAAACAAAGTTTGAATTCGTTAAATCATCGATTCTTGAAAATCACACACTGATTTAGATTTCAGCAAATAACTTATTGATTACTTTATCTGTTTACCTGGTAAGATTCTTCCTTTGGTCCTCTAATAGGTTCGTAAAACGATATGAACTGGAGTTAATGCTTTATAGGAAGAAATTTCTGATTGTGTTGAATAAAGAGCTCTCTCTATCAAACTTCTCGAATTGCATCTGTTCATGAAATGCAGGTGCAGCTTAGTTGTACGCTAATGGGAGAAGCACTAGGGCAGATAAAAGTTGTTGTTGTACATGGGAAAAGATTGGTAATCAGAGATTTCAAGAGCAGTGATCCTTATGTCATTCTCAAGCTGGGAAATCAGGTATTCTTCTTACTTTTCTGCTCTGTACGGTCTCATTTTCTGGAGTTCTCGCTTTCTTTCTCTAATTTGAGTGCATTATAACTGACGGTTCATCTTCACTATTTTATAAAATGCAGTAATTGGAACTGCAGATACAAGATATTTTTGGTTCCAAATTCTAGTATGGGTTCATGTTAGGGATGTGAAATCATTTCAAATCCCTGAAGTCTAGCAGTAGTTAGGTCTACAGCAGCCTGCAATTTTGTGAGATAGAGAGAGAGAGAGAGAGAGAGAGAGAGAGAGAGTTTCGATAAACTTTTTCCCCTCCGGTTCTCCTGTCTAATCTTTTCTCTGCGGATTTGATGAAGAAAGAGTGCCAAAAGTATCGGTTGTTTTCTTTTTCCCTAGTTATGAGGAGCTAGGGAGTAGTATTGCGTTCCTTTTTCAACAGTGAGTGCCTCATTACGAGATCTTTGGTTTTTGTGTTGATGCAGAATGACACGTCTTCTATAAAAAAATAACTGAGCGTTATGTTGGATGCTAGTTATTTTACATTATACTGCATTGAATCCCTTTCCTGCATCAAGCATAGAGTCATCTATTCTTTGTTTTGTTGTCAGACAGCAAAAACGAAGGTTATAAGCAGCTGCCTGAACCCTGTTTGGAATGAAGAATTCTCTTTCTCCTTCACTGAACCTGTTGGAGTTCTCAAATTGGTAAGTCCTTTTAGTAGTAGCAAGTTCGTACTAGATCTATGCATATATACTTATTTACTTMAGGAGAAAGACAATGCATAACCAGTTGTTGTAGATTGCTCCTCCTAAGTTATTATTAGCAGAAAGAGTAGATAGTGGCTTGGGGAGTAGGTCTATAAAGTTAATGACCCAACTCACTTCTCCTTTACCATTAAATGATGTTAATTGCACTCTATAAGTTGACTGTTAACTTTCTAGAAAGGAAAAGGTGGACTATGATGATGTCTCTAGAAGGAAGGAAATATATGAYAGCCCATAGTGTCCAACTCGAACTTTTTTAAGGTAATATAGTTCCTAAGATTTATTCTTTGTTTCTCTCCCTCCCTTTCTTTGGCTTTTTGTCAATGGAAAATTTTCTTTCAACTTTCATAATCTGAGGGATATGCTGACAAGCAAGATCAGAGCAGATGAATAAGCCGTTGTATTTGCTTTTCCTTAGGATTGCAAATATCTGCTGTTACTTGTGATCTAGCAAGGAGCACATGTTTCCTGCTCTTCTGCTTGCAAAAATATTTTGGCAATAAGACAGGTCAATGAGCATCTGGTTCAGGCCATCAAACTTAATGAAATTGCAAAGCTAAAGGAAAATAGCTAATCCAACATGGTAGATAAGCTAGGCCAGCAGCAACTAAGCAAAATAATGAGCCTGATCTTGACGTATGATCTCAACAATCAAGGAAGGGGCATTGGTCCATCTGAAACAAAGTTTATCTTATGATGGTGGTTGTCACCCCCTGATCCTTGACTGATTCTTCAGGCTTGCAACTACGATTGCCATTGCTGAAAAAGAGGAATSGAGAGAAAGATTAARGCCACCCCTTCCATTAGTAAGCCAGCTTCTTCACAGGGACCAGGGGAGGGAAAAGGAATGAAATCATCTTCTCCATGAACRATGGACCAAAAATAATAGCCAGATCCCCTAGTTGGATTCCTTTTTTGGAAGTAGTGTGCCCTGTATTCCTGGTTAAATTTACACTTTCCTTGTGTTATCATTTGCAAAACTTTACTCCTCTGGTTATCTTTAGCAGTGCATCACTGCCATCTCAGATGCATACATCCGTAAAAAGAAGAGCTTTAACTCCCTTGTTGGTTTAGCTTGTCTTCCAAGCCCTAGTAAAACTTTGTAAGACTTCTTCCCCGGAAAACTAGCATGGGCCCCCTTTCCGATATCAAGACCAAGTGCCGAAGCCTTGGGACTGAAGGAGACTAATAAGACTGGATTGGCGAACCTCATATTTTATCTTCGCTGCTGCTATTGATGGCTGAACCTTAACTGCTAGTGAAGGGGTTGGAGAAAGAACCTTCCTATCAAATTGATTTCTCTCTACAATTCGGAAAAGTTGATAAGACATATCTGATGTTGTTATACAGTCATCCATCAACACTCATCCATCAGAAAGAGGAACCACACTGGAAAAAATGTGAATTTATATACTAATATATGATTTCTTCCGGCGTTCCTTGAATTGTGGCTTTCTGTTATATGAAACCTTCCTACCAGCTGGCCAACCCAAAATCCGAAAAGAAAAAGGATTGCGGAAGTGTTATGTTCTCTCAGCTAAACTCACATTTTGAATTTAATTTCAATTGGTTTTCTTTTTCCTTTTCTATATCAAGTTGTAGTGCCCCATATATCTTTACTGATGCTAGGATTCAAGAAGTCATTTTCATTCTGGTTTTTGTGTAAAAATTCATTTGGAGATATTCTTGTCATTCTTTGTGCATTTGAAGCAATGATCTGTAGTTGGAGTTGTATGTCATCGTGTAGACATGGTTCTTAGGTGCTCGTGTTTCAGTTATTGTAATTTAAATTATTGGTGTTAAATCTCAAATTAGAACCCTTTATATCGAAGTTCATTGAAATCTTTTACTGTGACATTGAATGGTCCAAGTTCTGCCAAAGAAGTGTTAACAATTTGTTTCGCGATTGTATGGGAAGATCTTTAACTGTAGTAAGGTAATCCTGGAACAGATAGTTAAAATTTGAAGATTTTGTGACAATCTTTGAACACCAGGAATAAATGATACAGAGAATTTCATATCGATCGTGTTCAGAAGGTTAACAGCAAAATTCAAATTTTTATCAGCAAGCTGCACCTTGATGAACTTGCATTTTCAACAGGAAGTGTTTGATAAAGATAGGTTCAAGGCTGATGACAAGATGGGGCATGCTGAGCTTAACCTTCAACCAATGGTTGCAGCTGCCAGATTGAGACAGATCCTTGGGGTTGCTACTGAGGGGATGACATTAAGGAAGGTTATCCCTGAGAATGACAACTGCTTGGCTGCAGAGAGCTCCATCGTTTGGGCAAACGACGAGGTTGTGCAGGATGTCTACTTGAGGCTTTGCGACGTGGAGTCAGGGGAAATAGAGTTGAAGGTCAAGTTAGTGAAGCTTCCAGCAGTGGCTCCACCTAGGTAGTGTGTGTAATTAAGGTCAACAAAATGAGTAATCTTTACAAAATACCTAGAAGTCGATGTTCCATGGCGCAAAATCTCAATTTCTGCTGGTTGTAGCATAAGGGTAATGCTCAGTTAGTTTTGTAAGGACTGTAGAATAATTTATCTGAGTGGCTGCAAATGGATGGATTTCTTCCCTAACATGTAGAAGAATGTGTAATAGATTTTATAGCATTCCATTCTGGTTCGCTGCTGTTAACAGGCCTCATTCAGGACCATCTTCTCTTGATTGGAACACTTGAGAAGGAAAATTGTGTTGCAGAGAATTTAAGCTATGGGAACTTTGAGGATGCTGCTTGACAGTCTGATCATTAAGGAAGATAAAGCACAGTTTATTTTCAATCGCCCAACTAAGATAAATGCTGATGGTCATTCATTCCATTCCCCGATTCAATTCGTTTATGAGTTCAATTTTGCGGATGTGGAGACAAGGCTGGTAACTCTAATGGGGATATCGATTCAAGATCAAAACACACTTTATTAAAACTTGACACACTTTATTAAAACTTGAGAAATACTGACATTGACTAGAATTTTACACATAAAAGTATATACCCAACAAGAAAAAGTCATAAAATTTGATAGCTATTTACGCCGAATGTTTAGTATCTATTATTGTCCTTGTTTTTTGATTATTTACGGTTAAAGTTCTAATAGCACCTTGAAAATAAAAAGTTCCAGTGGCACCGCCCCAAAGCGGCTGAGGTTTTTTGCGCCATATAAAAGAGACGATCAGAAATCAGCTTTCTTTTTCTCGGTCACATGACGACGGTGACTAACTTGAAGCTGAGAGCAGCAGACGCAGGTGATGCAAATGGACCACCTCGGAAACCTGACGGAGGTAAAGCTATAGCAGCAATGGAAAAATGCAGCATATTGAAGGACCTTGGGAATGGAAGCCAGGTGCTTTACATGACCCGCTTCATATCCTACCAGGAATCTTGGAATTATTTCGACTATCTAAACAAACACATACCCTGGACCCGTCCCACCATTCGCGTCTTCGGACGATCTTGTGTCCAGGTCTCTTCTAGCTCCTTCCATTTTCTTTATATCTCCTACTATGCTTTCTGTCTTTATTGCCGGTTTGCTGTAAATTAGTTGCTTTTTGTATGCCTTTGTTTGGTTGAATTTCATTTAGCTACCTCTGGAAGATGAGACAATTTGGATTCTGTATCTTGTCTCTGCAACAATTGATTAATGAAAGGGCCAAGGGGCAAACAATCCAGGGACTTTCATAACCTACTTAATGAGGCAAGGGAAAAGCTGGGTGCTTTAATATGCATTCGTGGATTTTTTAAATTGAATCTCGTTACCCTGGAATCGCAGTCTCAATCGGTCTTCATGGCACGTTTATGGCCAAATGATAATTACGCTGAAAGTTATGGTTATTGATTGCACTTACACGGTCAGAGCTGCTATTGAGTGTGACTCAAACAACAGCTTTCTTAACTCAGTGGCAGAAAAGTTAGGATTTTGATGTTTGTTTTGCTATGGGGGATGTTAAATTGTTCGCAAAGAATCAGGTTCTCACAAATGTCCGCTTGACTGCATGGCATTTCCAAAATTTGCTTTTGGCTAGCTCAAAAATTAGGAAAAATTAAGAAAATACAAGAATCTTGAACGATGCTTCTTATTTACCACATGGTGGAGGAATTTATGTGGAGGTAAAAATTGTGCAATGAATTTAAGACACCGAAATAAATATTGTGATTAATCTTAGATGGATATCTCATATTTAGAGAGTAAAGATTTTCCATTCATATTGGCTCTGTCTGTGTATGTTTTTGTTTTTGTTTTATTTTGTTGGGGAAAGGGGGAAGCGCTGCCTCTTCTTCCCTTCACCCTTACAAACGAGTAGGGTATGCTTTTCCCATTATGTGATGAAATGATAATGTGTACCTGCATCATACACAGTTTGGAAGATGGTTTCTCATTATCCTTTCAGAAAAGGAGATGGCTCTTATTATGTTACTTATTCCTTTCTGCAGCCAAGAGACACATGTTATGTGGCAAGTAAAGGATTGCCAGAACTAGTTTACAGTGGATACCATCCTCATGCATATTCCTGGGATGAGTTTCCTCCACTTAAGGATATTCTAGATGCAGTATGTCAGATGTTCTTACAATTTTGGATAAATGGATGCTATATATTATGTCAATTCATGATGAATTTGACTCATATCCCATGATGCTATGTTTTAGGTCCATAAAACTCTTCCTGGTAGCAGTTTCAACAGTTTATTGTTGAATAGGTATAAAGGTGGGAGCGACTATGTTGGTTGGCATGCTGACGATGAGAAACTGTATGGGCCAACTCCAGAAATTGCCTCAGTCTCATTTGGATGTGAACGAGAATTCTTTTTGAAGAAGAAACCAAATAAAGATTCACAAGGTACCATCGAATTCCTTATTTTTCAATAAAAAAGGAGAGGTGTCGTATTGTTATGATAAGGAACTGGAAGGTCTTGATATAATTATCTATTTGCCATGCGAGGTTTGTATAGCTCCTACGGTGACCATCAATTGCATAATGATGTCAACCGAAACTTTTTTCTCACTGAAGTGAATCTAGACGCTCTCTGATGTGTTATTCCATGTATTCATCCCAGGTAAGAGATTGGAGGGTGAGCCGCCAAACAAAATATCCAAGAAGAGTAATGATTCTGATCAACACTCATTTATGTTAAAGCATGGTTCCCTGCTGGTAATGAGAGGCTACACACAGCGTGATTGGCTTCACTCGGTGCCAAAACGTGTGAAAGCTGAGTCTGTAAGGATTAATCTCACATTTAGACTAGTTGTCTGATTGAACTTCCCTTGTGTATGACATGTTGGCTGAATTATATGGACGTGTTATGACCAACTCTGTATATATATCTTGTGAGAAAGAGATTGATCAATTGACATTACTAAGGAATGTGAAGTGAAACCTGCTGATGAATGCATGTTTTGACAGCATAGGCTTTTGACAAAAACCAAAAACAGCTATGTGGATATCACTGCCTACGCAAAAGAATTGCATCTGCTTGGCCTTTTCCAGATTACTCCATTTTTTGGGTTTTTGAGTACTTACCATGACACAATGTCAATGCCAAGCTAGAGAAGATGCATATGAAGAGTGAAGAGCAGGTAGAACAGCCCATCTACTAGTTGTAATGGTGATTTTCATGGCATTACTCAGGCTAGTGAGGATTATGCTTTTGACAGCTTCCTACTGCTACCATTGACGTTTCACTGGCACTTGTCATTGCCATTTTGTCATGCCTCTTGGCTGTAGAAGATGATACAAGCAGATGCTGCATTGACTTCATATTTGTCAGGTTAAMTTGTGAATGAATCTCCCGTCGGTTACAAGCGAAGAAGTGAGCCCAGTAATGCAAAAAGTCGAAGATTGAAATTTGCTTTAAGTGCAAGAATTCAAACTCTAACCAAGTAACTGCTCTGAAAATAAAAAAGATTTTTCTTTTGCTAATTTATGTTTATTTGAGATTTGAGATTTCAAAACTTTTAGTACATTAATATACTTTTTTGTTATAATTAGTGAGAACACACGTACCTTAGTTTGTTAACGGAATGGGATTAAAAGGAGTGATTTATTTAATTGTACGGATCAAATTGAAATATTCGATATTTGTACGTCCTTGATGAGGGATGAGCATATTTATAGGGATCAGATTAAAATTATCTCTAATTAGAAATATCTTAAGTTCATTGTAAGCGTTACGCATCTCCATATGAAGCTGACGTCTTTGGATTATCCACACCCCTACCTAGCGACATGAAAGCTTCGCATTTTGCACTTTTCATCTCGCAAAATCCGCAACTATAGATAGAGTCGGAATTAAATGGCTTATGGGCATCTGCAATCTGTATTTTCTTGCCGGAATCTTGCGCCTCCTCACAGACTAGTTTTACTATTTCAAGACTCTTCCTTTGGCGGGGACTGAGGGTCTAAAGCACTTCGATCAAGCGAAGCAAGTGCCACTTGTTCTTCTCGTTTCTTCTTTTACTGTTTTTCTCATGCACTTGCTATCAGTTACCGATAGCAGTACTATTAAATATCCTTTTCTTGATATTCTTTTGGTACTTATGCGTTTCCCGTTGTTTGGAAGATTATCTGGAGCAGAGACGGTAGATTCCCATGGATCATACAGCAGATAACTCCATTAAGCCTAGAGGTCCTTTTCAATTTTCCTTTTGTGTAAATATGTGTAGACGATAGATGATGCCCCTCAAGTCTGTTTCTTTTGCATGTGGTTCCCTTTCTTGAGGTTTGATGCTATGATTACAGCAACTGTTGCATCATTTTGGTGTCGTAAGCTTAGTTTAATATTCAATTTCAGTTTACCACTCGATATCTGATTTCATTTAAATTCCGAGATCCAGTATTTGGGAGACTCGTGGAGAGGGTACTTTTGAGAAATATTGATGGCCCTGAATAGAAATGCTCGACTTGCAGCCTGTTTTGGGCCTCATCATAAGTGCTGTTTTGAACAGATGTATGCATTGTTGGAGTTGCAAGAACACCAATGGGTAGCTTACTTGGATCCTTGTCATTGTTATCAGCTACAAAGCTTGGCTCCATAGCTATTCAATGTGAGATCAATATGTAACAGCCCATTGCTTATTTTTCTTCAATACTGCAGATTTGAAAGGTTAGTGAAGCTCATCATTTTATAATATATTAGGTGCTCTGAAGAGGGCAAATCTTGATCCATCACTTGTCCAGGAGGTCTTCTTCGGAAATGTTCTCAGTGCAAATTTAGGCCAAGCTCCTGCCAGGCAGGCTGCACTAGGTGCTGGAATACCAAATTCTGTAATTTGTACCACAGTTAACAAAGTCTGTGCATCAGGAATGAAAGGCAGGTTTCGACTAGTATTTCGTACTTGAAACAACAAAGGGAGAAAGGGAACCAAAAAAAAAGAACAAAAGCGATGTTAATTACAAGCTGAGTGATTTTCATAAGTGATAATAATTTGTTCTCTCTATTCTTTTGCCAGCAACAATGCTTGCAGCACAGACCATACAATTGGGTATCAATGATGTGGTTGTTGCTGGTGGCATGGAAAGCATGTCTAATGCGCCCAAATATTTAACTCAAGCAAGGTGAAGCTTTCTGGACATTTATGGTATGCTTTTAATACATAGGGTCTATGAGCTGAAGAGAGAAAAAGGGGGGGGGGGGGGGGGGYGGAACTGGAGAAGTGTCGATGAGCCACTGTCAAATTGAGCTCATGGTTTTTGACATTTTGGTGCTTCCTAGGATGCTGTACCTTTAGTGATCAAAGGTCCAAACTTTGACATTTATCTATCTTAATGAAGACATCTTTTATTCTGCAAACAATTTTACTTGGTCTATCTCTGGTTCAACATTACAAAACTAAGTTGTTCATGGTAGGCTGTACATTTCTCAATTTCTGTAAACGACGAACAGGACAARTTACCAATATCAGAGACTACCATTGAAGATTTTCATCTTATGGAATCTTACTAGATGGTTTATCTTGCAGTCTAATCTAATCATTTGTTGTTGAAAAGAAATAATAGGTGAAAGGATAAATAGCTTCATTCTTGCRCTTGAAGGATTCGGGGCTACAATTGGGCAGCGCTAATTAATGTGCTCTTGGGAGTTACTCCCTTTTGTGGTTTTTTGTTAAGGGAATGATAGTTTAATTGTGAGGTAGTATAGTCTGAGGGATTTGCAAGAAAAAGTTGCTAAGCTCATGCATATCTGCAGATACGGATCACGGTTAGGCCATGACATTGTCGTTGATGGCATGCTGAAAGATGGCCTGTGGGATGTTTACAATGATTTCGGAATGGGAGTTTGTGCAGAATTGTGTGCTGACCAGTATAAAATCTCAAGAGAAGAGCAAGTGAGTTTTGCTTGTATCTMTCTGATTTTAGTTTTCCTTTATTTCTCACTTTGCAAGAGTGGGGAAAGAATTGTAAAAATCTTTCTTATCTAAGTTATCTTTCAAATGACATTTTTTCTCATAACTCGGTGACAAATCTTTCCCTAGGATAATTATGCTGTCAAAAGTTTTGGCCGTGGAATTGCTGCACAAAACAGTGGTGCATTCACGTGGGAAATAGTTCCAGTGAGATTTGACACCCTAATATTTTGTTAGGAAAGTTTCATGTCTTTCACAAACATCTATGTGCTATTAATACCTTACACATACAGGTGAAAATTCCTGTGGGCAGAGGGAAGAATCCCATCATAATTGATAAAGATGAAGGGTTACAAAAGGTATGAGAATTGAGAGTGTGGAGTCATGTTATCAGATGAAAATGATAAACATGATGGTTTCTACCATATAGATTACTCATGCTTTTCATTTAAAACACATTGACCCTTTACCTTTTTGCCTTGCTAGTTTGATGCGTCTAAACTGAGAAAGCTTAGACCGAGTTTCAAGTCCGATGGGGGTTCTGTTACTGCTGGAAATGCTTCTAGCATAAGGTTCTCTCTGCATGTGTGACGCATGAGCCACATCCCCCTATGGATGCATATTCACATAAGCCTATGTATATGCATATGCCGTACTTTCCAATATTAATATCGGACCAACTTATTGCTTCCCTGTGCTTTTCTGGGTATACTTGTAGTATCAGTAAGAAATTGTCACCTTCGCATCCTTGAGATTATCTGCTGTGTCTCAGTTATATGAACTAATTACTCTTGAGTTCACTAAAACTTAAGTACTTCCTTCTACGGTTTTCATTGTTGTTATTCTTATCCTGGATAGTGATGGGGCTGCTGCATTAGCATTAGTGAGTGGAGAGAAGGCACTTGAACTTGGACTAAAAGTGATAGCTAAAATCAGAGGATATGCAGATGCAGCTCAGGTATTGTGAGGAACAAACTATCTTTTGTGAATCTAGACTTGAGCCTTATGATGCAAAGCATATTTTGGACAGGCACCTGAATTATTCACAACCACTCCAGCTCTTGCGATACCTCAAGCCATATCAATTTCTGGCTTGGTGCAGTCTCATATTGATTTCTATGAAATAAATGAAGCTTTTGCTGTAAGGATTTATGCTCTACCTTTTCTATGATATTGACAATATTCTGATCTGTGACGATCGTTTTTACTTTTGTTGCACAGGTTGTGGCTCTCGCAAACCAGAAGCTATTAAATCTGAACCCGGTTAGTCTTCTCCTGGATGTTTACTGTCTGTGTTCTCACTTAAGAGAAGCATTGGTCTATTTGTGAGCTCGTGCTCGTAAAACTATCTTCCTTAAACTCAATTCTTTTCCACCAACAATGTGTCCCTCATTCTGATTACAGGAGAAACTGAATGTGCACGGGGGAGCTGTCTCTTTGGGGCATCCTATTGGCTGCAGTGGAGCTCGCATCTTAATTACGTTGCTAGGGGTATTTTCTTGACTCTTTACTGAGAATCTTGTGTTCTTGTGAGGTACAACATGCAGCCTTCCCAACCAGACTCCTCTTCCCTCTGCCCAACCCCCTTCAACCATAAATAAATAATAATGAGTTATTAATGATCATTGTTGGATATCCACTACAATGATGATGATCATGCAGGTACTGAAACAGAAAAATGGGAAGTTTGGAGTTGCCTCAATCTGCAATGGAGGTGGAGGAGCATCGGCCCTTGTAGTAGAGCTCATGTAAGCCTTTCCCTTTTTCTTATTTCAGCAATTAATAAGATTAATAGTACTTTTTAAACTGAAGGGAAAGAATATCTAGACAATACTATGAAACATCTAAGAGTTAAGCATTTGTCATGCTACCATCACCACTAGACGTGATAAAATCATGATTAATTAGCAAACATAACSAGAATCCTAAGCGGGAACATGGACTATTAAAGAATCGTGGAACAGGATTTGAAAATCTCAMACCAGAAAAGAGAATTTGCTTCCTAAGCATAAATATACATATATGCAAAATACTGATATTTGACATAATGATTGCCCAACGATTTAATGTGGTTAAATGTGAAGATTCTTATGTCATGATGCAGAATGCTGATTTTTGTGTGCAATGATTTCCRGAATGATTTTATCGGATAAATGTGAAACAATTTTGTATTGCAGGCCAGCGGCAAGGATGGCACGTGCTCATGCTTCACTATGAAAGTTTAGAGTTCTACTTCTTCTACTGCTTCTTCTTGTATATGGCTACTGATCTCTCTCCTTCTCCCCCCCCTCCTTTTTCCCCCCATGATATGAATAATGCATCAAGTATAGCACCCATATAGTTGGGCTCATAAGTCATACATGTTTACTTTCTGTTGTCTGTGTTCTATCTTCCCAATTCTGTATCCCTCATTTTAACTGTTTATGATCTAAAGCTTTCTGAATCCTTTCAGGCATAATGTAATTTTTTGTGTACAGAATYTATAGTTTCTTGGGGATAAAACATGTCATCATAACAATCTAAGCCAATTCTCTTAGAATCGAGCTTGTAATAACAGCAGAGTGTTCAGTCTGGGGTGATTTCTAACATCCTTATAATGCTCATAAAGCAAAGTGATAGGACAACTGGCCATTCTGACTTAGTATTGTCATATAGACATTGACGTAGAGAATATGAAGGTGCTGCATCTTAGTACAAGGCTAATAAATAAGCCAGTGAAGCCAATACCAGCGCTTGGAATGTGACAGAGAAGGGCATACGTCCCATATCCTTCCGAAAGAACATGCCCTGGTATAGTGGGAGGTTGATAATTACCACCAGGCCGCTTAAGATTATTTGGAATCCCAACTCATCCACTATTTCTCTCTTTGGACTTCTCATTGATCTTTCTGCTACAGAAGCCAGACTGAAAAGGCAGAATAATGCTATTGTTGCCAAAACTTTGAACATTGGTGGGGCCGCACCAAACTCCATCATCTCTTGATCGTATCTCTGGGAGACATTCTCCTCTGCCACCTTTGTGGTGATTACGAATCCTGACTTGGCAAACCCGAGTAACTTGAAAATGGTGTCATTGAAAGCGAATAAGTAAGAGGTTACTCTCTTATACAGCCACATTCTCTGATCGTTCATCCAACCTTCGACTGTGTTTCCCCAGCCGAGGAACTCGGCTGCGCTGAATGCGCAAGTTGCCGAGATAATGTATGCATAAGGTAGAATCCAGAGGGCTGATAACTGCGGAGCAGGGAAACCATTGATGAGTCGACTTGCGTGCACTTTTCAACAACTTTAAGTTATGATGTGCTAAAGCTAGATAAATACCAGCGGAAACAAGCTGATGCCTCTGATCAAACAGAAAGGCGGTATAGTAAGGTAGAACAGTGTGGCCAAACTATTCGGAGCCCAGAGCAAGTAGCTGCAGTAGGAAATTTGAAGCTTTAGCGGAATCTTTCCGCGTCCGAACAGGAAGGGGCAGTATTTTGACAGGAAGATCTGGAAATCACCTTCTGCCCACCTTTTGTGCTGTATCAGCGTTTGCAGTAGAGTTGTTGGAGCCACTCCTAAGAAGCCTTTCCTTTCTGGATTGTAGTATGCGGATCTCCATCCTCTACATTGGATGCACAATCCTGTAATGACATCTTCTACTGGGCAGCCATACTTCAGCCCCATCTGCATATATTTCACGTATAAATTTGTAAACATATATCTAGAAAAAATACAGCAGGATAAGTGCGACTTGTGCTGCTGCTTGAGCATAAGAGAGAAACCTCCTTTCCCCACTGAGTGTTTCGCTCGTAAGTACAGCTTGCGAGAATTTTGCTAGTTTCTTCTAGCAAGCGTGCACTCTGTTTGACCTGATAATCAGCATTGTGATTCTCCTTCCAGTCGATCTTAGATTCTTTACTATACTTAATCCCGCTTAGTGGGTCTCTCCTGTGAAAGCACCCGGTGCCGATGTACATTGGTCCTCCACTCGCATTCATACCTGGAAACTCCACCTGCATAAACAAAAGAAGATGGCGAGATTCGTGCTGAGAAATTTGACCGAGCATATTTTGGATTTGGCCATGGAAGATGGCGGAAACTTGAAAGCGGGAATCTATTTAAACTCTTGCCTCGTTGATGAGTAGTAAGGCATTGCTGTAAAGATCATTCTTTGTAATGTTGTTGAAGTTCTGGGGATACTGCACAAAAGCAATTCGATGGCCCTTGTCTTCATCCATGAGAAAGCAAAGGCCATCCCTCACTGAATCCGAATTGTTGGAGTACATATCGCAGTCCACGTTTAGAATAACTGGACTACTGCTTATCCTCGAGGACACCCGTATCTGCATTAGTATAGTCAATTGATTGAAGAAGAAATTAGTCGAAGAAAAATACTGTACAGCATTATTTACCAAAGCATTCATGGCTCCTGCTTTGAAGTTATGGTGATACTGGGGTCTCTTTTCTCGGGCCAAGTACACCAAAGTTGGCAAAGGCTTGCCTTCAACATCCACAGCTTCCTCGTCTCTCCCATCAATTAATATCTGCAGGATGGCCTGATGATCTTTCCTATTGGAAATCAGGTCCCATTCACGAAATCCTTTGTGTTGCTTCCTGAGTTGGTCTGATATTGGACCTGCTCTTYTGGTGTCGTCAATTCTTCTCTCCATTGTCTCGTATAGTTGCTATCAACAAAATTGATTAATAAATCTTAATTGGTTATTTGAAGATTAACAATGATTAATCAGACGAAAGAACAAAAATACAAGCCAAAACGAAAAAAATAAAAATCTATAAATGCTTCTGAGTATCCATTATAAAATAAAGATTGCGTTATCAAGCCGTCGGTTTCTGCAGTATTTGTTACGTGTGGTTGATAACTTGTTCAATGGGCAGTTTCCATCGGAGTGTCCCCTTTAATTTCGCTCGAGGCCAGGACCATCTATGTACATTCATTTCGTCCGAGCCCTGCATGGACATTTATACGGCTATGGATGTGTACTATACGGACCTTAATAGATAACCAGTGTTTGGCCAAGAGAAGGTCATGTGGTGGCTCATTGACTGTAGCAAAATAAGCAGCTGGTGAACGCGGCTCTATCTTCAACTTGTTGCAAAATGGCAGCCAGTGCTTGCAGAAATGAGAGGCCTCCAGAAGAGCATAGAACATGAACTCTGAGCCGCCATCATCAGAGAGATAGACGTTAATCTTCTCTGATGGGTAATTATAAGCCATTAGTGAAAGGACTGTGTTTATCACCATTACCGGTGGCTCAATCTCGTGGTTAGCAGTGCAGACAAATATGTCAACGCTTGGCAGAACTTCCTCGTATCTGTTGTTMTTGTTTGCATTCAAAGCATGACTAGTAAGAGGTAGTATTACTTCTACATACTATAAGCTAAAGAACATTAATGCAAAAAATCTTTGGCATGCAAATTCATATATGGACTGAGTACTTCAGAGTTTACTGCCATGTACGTGCCTTTGAGAGAGCCTGTCTTTGAAGGTGCGATAATAGATGGGATTCCATCGTAAGGATTGAGTGATCAACCAGTAGAAACTGCACCAGACCTCCGCCAAGAACAAGCCAATCCAAGTCCATTTCCTGAGTTTTTCATCTTTGGCATCTGGTAGATGAGTTACTCGATAAAAACATATGAGACATATTCCCGCATAAACCGAAACTGCATATATCCAATAGGCTATACGTCCTCCTGCTGACTTAGCTTCAAAAAGCGGAAGATAACCATCTTTTCCCTGGTTCACAAATTGATGCCCGACAGCCATTATCACACTCTGGCGGAGTGACTACTGGATAAGAGGTCTGATCTGCAAAATGACTTCTGCAAGGATTCCCTTCAACTGAGGAAACTATATATCCAGACACCAGACGTCACTTCACGTCTTTAATAATGTCACTTATGACAAACTTTGAAGTTAACCCCTGCTTTTATTTATGTTCAAGGGCAGCTGTAGGATTAATGATGAAGAGGATGGGTATTACTCCATGGATAAGCTTTAGCACGAATGCGAATTGCCACATTTTGTCTAATCCGTTCCATAATCTGTCTATCTCTATATGTTTAATACTAAAATGAAAGTATGAATTAGGAAAGACGACACACGACGCACGGGTCATAAGGTAGAAATGTACCGTAAAATCCTGGAATTTCCAACCAAAAATGACCGTGGAATTTTGGTCAAGAGGCTTCGCTTCTGTTATACATTTGGATGGTTTCCTCCTTTTTATTTGCCGATTATTTCGTGGATAATATGATACTAATCATAATAGACCAGAGAACGAATGCTTTGTTTTCTGTTTTGGGACACAGAAATTTTCATGTCAAACTTTGAAATTTAACCCTTTTCTTTTTCTTTTCTTTTTTTTTTTTTTAATCAGCCAAGAGAGAGCACCATCCGCAGCACATCAATTACCAAAGTTCTTGAAATATGCATTTTCYCTCATCTTCTGAAATCCAATCTTGCCCATTGATCGAGCAATAGAAGCAGGAAAGGAGGAAAAGGAGCTCTGTCTTCTTATCATTTCATTATAAATTTTTCATCTAGGAAGAAATTTCGGGTGTCACAATCGTGGGCAAAAACTTGGCGCTYTTTGATCCTAGCCTGTACATGAACCTTTGTTCGAGGTTTGTTGTTTCTGCAAATATATATTTTTCCTGCATATCATTCAGATCCAAATAACATTATCAAAAAGCCTAAATGATAAGAATCACATACGTTGTAAAGTTTTGAAGGTTTCTGCCTTTTGTTCTTCAATTTTTTCTTGTTAAATTACATGAAAATAAACATGGAATCTTGGTGTTCTGTCTTTTCTGATATCGTTGCTTTGGGATTTCAATTGCTAAGGATTCTCGGCAGATCACATGGTCTCCTATAAACACACCAGAAACTGCAATTCGATTTTCTTGCTTCCGTCGGCCATAAGGCCATGATCAACCACAATCAAATCTCATGTCTTCATCCAACTTGCCTATGTTTAATTTCTTTTCTGTTGATTGGATGAAACTAGAAACTACATCCATGAAAGAGGAAACAAAGGAATAAGAATGGTGAAAGGAATCTGAGCATTAGCTGATTTTGCGAATACACAAAGACCTAAAAAAGCTTGCCGTTCCGGCCCTTTCATCTGCGCCCGGCACAAGAATCTGTATTGTAAATTGTCAACATCCAAACCATGCAAGAGAGAATCTTGTATTAATTCGTTAGTTTAAGAATGGATCCAGGTTCCAGAGTACATTTGTTAGTGTTGTTGCTGTTGTTCTACGGTGGTTATGATTCAATTTCTTCAGCTTTTAAGTTAGACGATCAAAAAAAGATAAAATTATCTTTTACCGATTCATAGACATGAGAACAAGATACTCACTGTTCAGCTCATCTTGTAGCTTGGTTACGGAAGAACTTGTACCATGTTCGGCTTTCACATAAGAACTCGGAATGAAGAACCTGATTCTCCAAGGGTCGGAGGTTCTCTCAGCTCAGTTGCTTCACCAAAACCGGTAGACACCCCAAGATCAAGCGGTTCTCCTAGAGCTGAAGTTGGAGAGATTGACACCAGAGCTCCGTTTCAATCTGTCAAGGCAGCAGTTAGTTTATTTGGTGAAGCTGGAGCATCTCCTAAAGTTAGGTCCGTCACCAAGAAGCCAAAAAATGTTGAAGAGGTATGTTCCGAATTACTACTCGCAAAATTTGCTCTTTAATAGGATTAATTTCTCCATTGACGTCCCTGACAGTTGGTGCTGTAAAATGGATGTTGAAGAGATATTAGTTTTCTTCTATATTTCTTGTTTGAATCAGATCCTGTCAACTGTCATCTTTTGACTCTCAGTTCTCTTGACAGAGAGTGCTGGAGAAGGAGACCCAACTTCACTTGGCTATGAAAGAATTAGATGACTTCAGAGCTCGCCTTATAGTTACAGAGAAATTGAAAGCTCAAGCACATCGGGAACTCGAGAAAGCTAATAGAACATTGCAAGAACTAACGAGCAAGCTTGAAATAGTTAGCGAATCCAAGCAAACAGCTATTGAGGCCACAGAATCTGCAAAGCAACGAGCTACAGAACTTGAAGAACACAAATCGAGCAGAGAACAAGTTTCTGATGATGCTTGGAAAAATGATGTCGCCAGTGAAAGAGAACAATACAAGGCCTCTGCTGCAGAAGTCATTTCCGCTAAACAAGAGCTTACAAGCCTTAGACAGGACTTTGATGTGGCCCTGGAAGCAAAATTTGCTGCGTTCCAACAGGCTGCAGATGCCCAACATATCGCCCAACTTAACCGAGAGAAAGTAACTCAGCTTTCTAGAGAAGTTACTGACTTGCGTGAAGCACTTGGTCATGTTAAGCTCGCCACTCTTCAGGCACAAGAAGAGCAAGAAAAACATGATGCAGAAAGCCTATCTCGCCATCTATCCCAAAAAAAGGCCAAGGAAGAAGTGGAGAAAAAGATCTCGTCCTTGAAAGAAGAATCTGGTATTCAGCTTGGTGAAAATCTCGAGGAAAGGCTGGAAGAAGCAACTGAGGCTATCAAGGTTCTACAAGAACAACTGGATAATGTCAGGGAGTCAGATCAGTCTTCTTGGGCTCAGGCAACTTCAGAACTTGATGGAGCTAAAAAGACGATGCAGGAAATTTCGGAGGAACAAAAATCACTTCAAAGCTCCGTAGATGTCCTTAAGCTGGAGCTTGACAATATAAAGCAGGAGTATTCTGAGTTAAAGAATAAGGCATGCGAAGCAGAATCAGAAGCCGCAAGTTTGCAGACTGACCTAGAGAAAAACAAAGCAGAGCTTGAAGCGGCTCTGGCAGGGAAGATAGATCCCCAAGATGCTTTGGATATGCAAATCAAAATCCAACAGCTATCGTCAGAGGTAGAAAATGCTAGACAGGAAGCAGAAAAGATGAAGACGAAATTTTCATTACTTAAGCAAGAGGCTGAAGCAGCATGTAGCACTGCAAAGAATGCAGAGGAAAGGCTACAAATTGCATTGAATGAACTCGAAGAAGCGAAGGCATCAGAGAAACGTGCAGGAGAAGTRATTCATAATTCGACCAAAAGTGATGCAGCTCGAGCCTCAAACTCAGAGTCAAGTGGAAAGATCAAGTTGTCGCTGGAGGACTTCGAATCCTTGAGCAAGAAGGTTGAGGAATCAAGAACAGAGGCTGATATAAAAGTTGCAACTGTAATGGCTCAGATTGAGACTATTAAAGCAAGTGAACGTCAAGTGGTAAAGAAATTGGAGACAAGTGAAAAGGAGAACGAAGAACTAGAAGCTGCAATCCAGGATGCTTCAAAACAAGCTGTGATGGCTGAAGCTGCAAAGCAGATGGTGGAGGGGGAACTCAGGAAGTGGCGCGAAAAGGAACAAGATGTGGTTGGGGAATCTTCTCATTCCCATGAGGATACAGAGTAAGCTATACCTTTGGCAATTTAGTCAGGTTCAAGAGATGTAGCAAAATACTGGAATTTCCGTTTTCCTGGAGAACTTTTTGTGCAAAGAATGATCCATATTTAAAACATCGTCAAATGAAATTTACTTTCTCAGTACTCCATCTCTACAACATAGGACGAAACACACCTCCGCTGCACCTCGGAAGAAATCGAAACGCATTAGCTTACAGGGTTTCCCCTGTCTCTGCGCATTCCTCCCTCTCAGGATCTACAATTAGCGTAGAATGTTACATAAAACAACGAGCTTTAAGGGTCAGAAAAATAAAATACATAAAACTTGTATGCACAGCGAGTTTCAGTTTATCAGCTCTACATGTGCTGGTTGTTTCGAGATACATCTCATATCAGCTATATATTCAACAGAAGAATTGAATTTATTGATTAGATACTTGTCATATTACCCTGTTGTTTTAACTACAGCTCAAGTCGACCTAATGCAAGCTACTGCTAAATGCGCTTATGATGTGAGCGATGCTTGCTAAACAAGAGGCATGCATCTTATGATCAATCCAAAGGACATGGAGAAGGATGAAATTTTCTATGGATCAGTCATCATTGATTTTCACTTCACCTAATGATTTAGCAAGCTCATCGCCATTCCCAAACTTCTGCAACTCCGTCTCCAAAGTCTTGGCAATCTCTAATTCTTCTGTGGCAACCTCAGGAAAATCAACATGAACTGATCCCTGTTTTATTGGCTTGGCAGGTTCACGAATAGCTGCTTGCTGTTTAATGTAGTTGTAAAGTTGTTGATGAAACGGATGGTCCAAGGAATAGCAATTATCATCTGAGCTGGCTAAATGTTGGGAAGATCCTGAACCTCCTTTACGACAAAAATGTGGAAGAGATGAATAGTCCATTATCTACATTCAAAATGCAGTTTATCAAGTTAGAGAGACCTTCCGGGTAATTGAAAAGAACAAAATACAGTAAAAGCAACTAGATTATCGTTGAAACATGCTTGCTGCCCTAAAAAAGGGGACTTCACTATGAGTCTAATCCAATCCACTGCTTATCTTGATGCATTTGCGTGAAGCTGCAATTCCACCCTTTTATGTGGTTACTCTGCCCATACTTTTACCAACTTGTTCAATAATCTTGACTAACTTCCTTGTCATTCCAGCATTTATTATAATTATTGCTAATCTTTGAGTAAAACTCAAAAGTTCTGTTAACCACCGTGACTGGGTCTAGTGCTTAAAGAAAAGTGCAGGTGAAAGTGAGGAGCATGCCTTAAAGGTCCTAAAATTTTCTCTACTATCACAAGGTTAATAAGAAAATGGAACAATAATATACCAACAGATGCACTCAATTGAGCGAGACTTTGAGAACTTCTACCTTCAATAAATCATCCTGTCCACAACCTGACAACACTTGAACTTTTCTTCTTGTTCTCTCCTGCAGAAGAGGCTTGACAACCTGATGACAGTTCAGAAGTTACGTGCGGCCATAAAAATGCTCCTTAAATTTCCAGATAAGTTAATTAGCACATGCTTCTACATTCATTTGAAAATTGAAATCCAAAAGTACTGTTTTTCTTGACACATTGCAGGCTAAGCAATTGAAAAGATAGGGATATCGAGTTGCACGAACCTTCCAACAAGTTGAAAAAATAAATGGAACATTGACGATGTAATATGTGATTGTTTTCTCGGGATAGTTCAGGTCATCAATAGAAGAAATAATAGTTAATAGCTGCATGATAGAAAACAAGGGCATTAACAGTCTCACAAGAGTTCTCAGCAGAACTCATTATAAATTTAGCAAAATAACCAATTCAAATATAGTACATAATAACCAATTCATATGCCTCGGACAGCAATATTTCAGGTTGGAATTTTTTTTCCTTTTAATTTCTCAATTGGAAAATTTACATTTCAAAGCTTATGGGAATTTTGTCTATTAAAGAATCAGCGGCAGCATAATTGCCATCCTTTTTGCAATTGAATCTGTTTTAAGACAATGGCTGGATGAGATAAAATGTTTGCAATTTGAATTCAGTGACTTGAGACCAAATTTTTTTATCAATGTGCAGCCACTTATACCCTTTAAATGACTTGCCATCCACAATTATGCTGATTAAGGTTATATGTACAAGCTCTTTGTCATTTTGCATCATTTGTTCAAGGAAAAGTTTAACTTGACTTGGCAAATAAGATGTTTAAAAGAACTAAGAATTTTAAAGAAAAAATTAAGAAACACAAGCATGTACACACTCAGACAAAGACAGAGTACACATTTATTAGGCTTTTGGTGGTGGTGTACCTTTATTTGGCTCAAAGCTGAAAGCTTCAACCCAGTCATATCTAAAATCTTTATACACTTGCTAATAGGCTTTCCATACTTTTTGGATGCATCAGGCTATTAAAAAAATGTGATAGGTTAGCATCATTCATAAAAGTAGCAAGATATTATAAGGAAGGTAAAAAAAAAAAAAAAACTCAGATATTCTTACTAAAAGCACACGGTCACGATACTCATTCATCTGAATGTGTGATTGCACATAATAATGAACCTGAAATTGACAAGAACATAGCTGTTAAAAACACACATAATTGCAACAAACCCGACAACATATTATGATTGAGCAAAGATGTTTACATTTGATAAACAGAAAGACCATATGCTGACTTCTTCCTCTATATTACTCGCATACTCATAATGAGAAGCAATAAAGTAGTTAATTCATGAGAAGACAATGATTAAGTCAGAAGTATTCCTCTCTAGATAAGCTCTTATTTTATTTCTCAGAACTCAATGAAGAACCTATGGAATCTCAATCGTTCCTCCAAATGCCTCTCCATATCAGGAACATCAGAATATTCAAACCATTTTTTCTTTCTTCTGCAAATAACCTATTTGCATAAGACTGCTAACTTTTTCTAATCAATTATCCTTATCAACAATGGCCATCACCTGCAAAATCTAGTATGAGTATCAATCTCTTTCTTTCTTCAAAATCAAGATAACTAGGATAATAAATTGAGTTTGACAACCATATACTTTAGAAAGATTAATCGAGTTTTCTCCCTATCTATGACAAAGTCAAGAACACTAATATACAGAATTTTAGCATTACACTCCAAGTTCCAGTAGAAAAGTATTAGATCACATCCCACAACCCCACTTCATTTCTTCACCAAATACACAGAATTTCTAAAATTAGATGCTGTAAAAAGCTTTTCTGCCTTTTGATCATTACTTCTGAAACAAATCATATAAAGAGAAAAACTATGTCCYCAGTAAGTTTGCAAGCACAACCTGCCTTTCACCTGAAAATTGATGCAAAGATTGACGTAAGCATAGACTTTCACTTAAATCTATATAAACTCTGCATTTCTCATGACTCCAGAGTCAAAGGTCATGTCCATTCTATGATTCTTCCTGAGTGCAAGAACTAGACACTTCAGTCTTGTCTTAAAATGCAGTACAGAAAGTCCAACTACAAAAGGAGCGACGAATAGGCCTTACAGATGCTTTGTCAAATGTGCTGAGACCTACACCAACAGCAAAGACTGGAAGGCCCTGTAGAAGAAAAGAGAAGTATACAGATGCATCTCACATTGCTGTTTCTTTGTTTCAAAATTGAATATTTCCCAAATTCACCTATTGCTGAAGACAACTCATATGCGCACCTCTCTTGAGTAGCCTGACAATCCCACAAGCTGGGAATCACGTATTGCCCTGTAAAGATCTGTAGGAACAATGGGTTTCTGCAGTTAAACAGAGAGCAGAATTAYAAGAAGAAAATTACTTGATCAAATTATTACTTGCAATCTGATGGCTAAGTTTACGAAAGACCACATAGAACTCAGCATCACCAAACGTTACTACTTACTGCCAATATATCATCAATTTCATTTTGAACTCTCCACTTCAAACACTCAACCAACTGAAACATCATAAATGATATCAAAAACTCAGAATCAGTGTTTAGTTTATGACCTGAACAGATATATGGAAGATATTATGGAGCTAGATCGAACCATATTATGGGCCTTGAAAACATTCCCCTCTCTTGCCTTTAAGAATCGCATGTAAGTATCAATTGGATACCCTTGGTGAACATTCTGCAGACAAAAACAAATCTTGGCCTTGCCCTCATACAGAAAATCAAGATGTTCGATGGATAACCAYGGAAGTTTATTTAGTAAAAAACYGGACAAACAAAACTAGATTTTTGCTCATGATCAGATTTCAAGCATATCAATCATAGAGGTGGGGCATCAGGCTATCCATGTCTACATTTTGTTTCGATTCTAGCAGGTACAAGTAGGACAGCCATATATGATCACTAGAAATTCGAAAAGATGAGAAAGTTGAGCATGTTCAAGGGACCAATACAGACATCTCAGTCATGAATGAAATCAACCAAAGGGGACTAGGTTATCCAACCAAAATCCTGTCTTTCTATTCTTCCTATTATCAAGAAGAATGAAATTCCACCGTACACTAACAAACTTAGCACATGAAGAGGACATTTTATTCTCCTTGCAGACAGAGGATTCTCTGAAGTGAAACTACCATGGGATATCTCTATTCTTAAATTCCTAAGGTTGCTCAATACATTAGAACAGACTTGTGATCTGTGGCCATAATGAAACCGGATCAGTAGCTTATGAAAATATAAAACGTAAACCAAGTATTAAGCTCAGAAACTGATGGGAATTGTGCAGGTCCTGCCAATTTACAATGGAAAGTAGAAGTAGAACTGCAGAAAGCTATAATGCAGGGTAAAAATGGATCACACTATATCCAAATTTGACAAGCACGGAGTGATTTACTATGATATCACTTGGCAAGGTTCACCTAGATATTACCACAAGTGGATGATTTTTTCTGCATGAATCCCATTGATACAAGATCCACATTGACTAAAAACATGTAAAAAAAATTGCTTCTGAGTAGAATGATTTTCTTAGAATTCCAAGSACGGGAGATACTATACTCCAATAGAAGAACTAGCAAGTTTAGTGTGTAGCCGAGCAAATCTTACGAAGCCCAACTCCAGCACAGATTTTAGAAGCATTACTGTTTTGGTCAGAGCATAGAGTTTAGGAACAAAGTCATGAATTCTGTATAGATGGATTAAGATGTAGGAAGGCTTCTCTTTACGTTTTGGGGAACTTGGGCGACAAGAGAATGGAAATTTAAAAGGAAAGAAGACATTGGACCATTCCAAGAGCAATAATAGTAAAAAATTAGGAGAGGCATAATTTTATTATCTTTTTGAACAGCACCAAGCAGAACGCCCAAAGAAATAAGAACCATTTGTTGGCTCTATTTTCACGGGCACAAGCGATGCACATCAAGCATCCGGCATGAGAACATTCTCATAAGGACAAAGCCTGGAACACCATTGCCAGCAAATGGAACACAGAGTTCAACTATTATATAGTAGAAACGCAAGATACTTAATAGGCAAATAATAGAGAAAAATTCTCGACAAATGGTCACTGCTTTAGAGAGCAGATCAGAGTGAAGGGGAAAAGAAGAGGAAGCAGAGAAGGATGGCACCTCAAATGTTCCTTTGAGTGGTTCCTCAACTGCCAAAAATTTAGCAAACGAGTGAAATTGAGCAAAAGGGTTGTGAAAGAAAGATCAAAAAGATAAATAAAAAAGCAGAGGGAGCGGACCTTGCTCCATTAATGCTTCAAACTGAGTGATCGCTTGTTGCGAAACCACACACATTGCTTCTTTGACGAGATGTGACAGAAAGAATGAATTTCTTGGAAGTAAATAGATTATCTCTTTTATTATTGAGAATTTTAATTCATTGTTAGTTCATCGCAAGAGCAAAGAGAGAGATAAAAAGACAAGAGAAGATTCTACTTTGATGTGTAAGAGATAGAAAGCAGTGAAGGGTCAAGATTCAAAGAAAGACAGCAGAGCTGTATCCTTCTTCTCTCCTTTTCTTCTCCGTGAAAGAGAGCCTGAGCAGTATATGCACCTCTGCTTTTTATCTTCTTCCCTTTCCTTCTTTTTCCTTTTTGAACTATCACTTTAACTAATTTCCCATTTTCTAATAATGTCTTTCCTTATATCATTAAGAGGGTATCAATATCATCTACCACTCTCTCTATATATTTATTGCATGCTTCATTTTCATACTAATAATTATTCCAAAAGCAAAAGAAAAAAATATAAAAATTCTCTTAATCTTGAAATCTTAATTGTACAGTAATTAGTGTAACAGTAATCTGATCCTGCATGCATCTCTCCCACATTCTCCAAAATAAGTGAGTTTATGGTTTGGGCCAAGCTTTAACCTTGGGCGGACGGCCCAAAGAACTTCCTAGCCCTTTTGGAGACCATAGTACTAATTGAATAATTGGGCCTTCGGTAGGAACATAGGCATTGACCTATGCTAAATCAAAGATACCCGTACAGATACGCATATTCTCTTGGAAATTTGTAATCTATGATAACGTCTATTTCTTACTATAATGGATGGCTTTTAATGTCTCACTTAGTAAGTCGTACACAAAAGGCTAATGAACATCACATCCTCAAATAAAATTTCATATTTTATCAGATGATTAAATAAAATACAGAAATACCAAGCCCTTTTCTATTTTTAATTCGTTCAATTCCTTCTTTTCCTATATTCTGAGAATGGAAAATTAAAAAATTCGACATCATTTTGAACCATTTTGTATGTAAATTGCTGGGCAATTCCTATTGAAACAGGGCCCTTCCAACAAAAGTCAAGAGCACCTTATATTTGGTGTTAATGCTACGGCGACTGCTTTGTTATTTAGTAGCAAACAAGGAGAAAACTCATTTCCAGTTCCATACTCCCTCTCTCCTTTTCTCTTTCTTCTAAGCTGAGACGTCCTGTTCTTGTTCCCTCAGAAAAGGTTATGGCCTCCGATCATATGAATACCATCAGGACGGCAGACAGAGAAGAAGAAGGAGGAGGATCGTCAGCTCATCTCCCGTACCCGATTAGTATAACGAGCGAGATAGAAGAAGAGCAATCGAGTGAGCTGTTTGAGATAAACACCGGCAATGGATTTCCCATGGATACCATCAGAGAAGAAATTGATAAGGCTAGCTTGTTTTCTTTTGATTTCCACAACAGTGGGGAAGATGCAATTTATGTTGCTATTGGTAAGTATAGCGAGGAGTCATCGAGCATGGATGCACTTGTTTGGACGCTCACTAATGCTGTCAAAAACCCCGCCGGCACTGTTGTTTTTCTCATCCATGTCTTTCCAGAGACAAAGTACATCCCCATGCCATGTAAGTTCTCACTAACACTGCTCTTCGTTCGTATTATCAGTTTCTCGATTCAGAGTCCTTGATGACATAATATTGCTATTACTCCGGTGGCTCTTGTCCCATTTGGATACTACCTACCTTCTGGCAAAAGCAAACAAAACTAACCGATCGAACCACACATTCATTTTTCTCAGATTGTTTCTATGCAAAAAACGAGTGTAGGAATTAGGATACGTACTAGACTAGATGGGCAGGCAGTAGCATCGGGCGTGGGGCTCAAGGACACAAGAGTCAATCAGACAAATCAACGAAGTCCGGATAGATAGCCTAGAGCCCTATAAATAACTACCAGGTCCAAGATGCARGTCCACACAATAGGAACAGCCTGATCATGTGGCATTATTTACCAGTCTGGTCTTCATTCATTTGCATAAAAAGTCAAACTTGGATGAAATCAGCTAACTTTTCTTCATTTTAGATTCTGATTCGGTTTTTGTTTTTCCCAACAACAATGTTGTTATCTACGTCTCCCTTTAGATAATCACGATGAGTATGATAGGAAATCCATGTTTCTGATATCAAGAATCGTCACTGTACTTAGTTAATGTGATTAACTAAGTTGTACGTTGTAATGTCATGCAGTAGGAGTGATTCCGGCGAGTCAAGTGAACCCTGAACAGAGGGAGAACTACATGGCTCAAGAAAGAAACAAGAGGAGAGATTTCCTCCACAAGTTCCTCAACGTGTGTTCAGCATCCCAGGTACATATATAGCTCAGGACTCTAGAATGCTATACGTWATTTTTAATATTCAGCTGATATATATGTATCTGTCTTGCAAAAGGTTAAGGTGGAAACCATACTGATCGAGAGTGATATGGAGGCAAAAGCCATATTAGACCTRATTCCCATTCTCAACGTAAGAAAACTTGTGTTAGGCACAACTAAGTCAAATCTGAGGAGAATGAGAGCTAAGAGAGGAGGCGGAACAACTGAGCAGATATTGAAWGATGCACCCGAGTTCTGTGAGGTGAAGATCATTTGCGAAGGAAAAGAGACTGCGGACTTGATGGCGGAATCTCCCTCCCCCTCTCCGCGGCGGGGACCTACGGGCGCTTCCTGTTCCCCTCGCTCTCAGCCTCAGCCTCAGAACCAGGCTGATGTCAATACCGATTCCTTTAGCTGTTGTTTTAAACCGAAAGCTGCTTCGTGAATTTCGTCTCGCGGGGATAGCTCAGTTGGGAGAGCGTCAGACTGAAGATCTGAAGGTCGCGTGTTCGATCCACGCTCACCGCATCATATAATAAATATCCTAATGAAGAAGCTGTCTTCGTTTTGTTTTAATTCACACTCCCGGCTGCCTTTGATTAATTAACGAGCGGAATCGTTTAATATTAGCCAAAATCTTATTGTKAGCCTCCGAAAGTAGGATTGTCAATTCATTCGAACCCAGCATTCATCAAATTGAGCTCGGGCTCAATCCCAACTTACGTTCAAGTATCAGTCTGAGTCGGGAGTTTCAAATTTTTTTTTAAGCCCTTTCAAGCTGAATCGTGCTAAGCCAAACCCAACTTATCCAACTGAAATGACCAGCCTAAGAGGCAGGAGAACAAGACWGGTTCACATATCACTAACAATATACATGCAGAAACTTGTAATAGTGAAGTAAAAGGTCACACATACATAATACATTGTCGCCTACCTAAAATGATTTCCCCTGAAAGAACCATTARGTCCAAAGTATCAAAGAATAAACAGTTCTGCCATCCTATTGCTGATACAACGCAATTTCTTTGATGGACTTGTCTTCCCTGCTTTCACTTCTGTCAGCCATCCCTTCCACTCAACAACTGTTTTTAAACTCGTTCCTTGAAACCATTTGGCCAAAAACCTCTTGCAGGCCAAGAAGAGGCACCACCATCTTGTATGGATTCCTGTTCATGCYACAAAATGAGAAACCTCAGCTTGATTCACAAGATAGCTGTCCAAGGCAATGGCAAGCTCACCATCATTATGATATATAATTCAGGAAAGTCCAGCACCCCTACCCCTAAAAGTCCTCTACTGTTCCARAACTTTTGGTCTTCGTAACCTTGAACAAGTTTGAAGACATCCGCTAGAAGAAATCAAACTCCAGGTAATTATCAGAAGCCTTTTGAATTGGAGCAGCAGCAGAAACAAACTTAGCAGTCTTCTCGCTTGTTGAAGACGCTGGAGCAGGCATTCSCTCAAACTCAACTGGCTTTGGGATTTCAGGAGGGGTAGCACATCGTATAAGAGCCCAATTAACTCCTTCAAAGAAAGGATGCTGCTTTATCTCTGTTGCACCTCTTTTGTACGCCAACCTATGCTGCGGTTCTTTCACCAACAACCCCCTAATAAGATCCCTAGCAGCAAAACTGACAACCGGTGATTCAGGATATCGAAGAGGCTGTCCTACAACATTGAATAATGTGGCTCGATTCCCAGACCCTTTAAATGGAGTTTTACCAAACAAAAGTTCATAAAGAAAGATGCCAAAAGTCCACCAGTCCACCGGACTTCCGTGACCTTCACCTTTGATAATCTCGGGTGCCAAATATTCATGGGTTCCAACAAATGACATCGAACGGGCACTAGTTGGTTCAGCAATCAACTCAGGCAATGGGCTTACTTGGTTACCAACCTCATTTTTGGGCTTCCTATCCTTCTTAGACTTGCTGGAAAACAGACGAGGCGAGAAGCARGATGTTGGGACCACGCAAGATGGCTGAATACAGGCTGGTTCAATGCAAGCTGGCTGGACACAATAAACAGGGTCTTTCCGGAGGGGTTCTGACCCCAATGAAGAGGTCTTAACAAGAGTTGGATTAACAGCACAACGAAGTGAAAGGTCAAAGTCTGAGAGCATTATATGCCCATCTTCCCTTACCAGGACATTCTCTGGCTTCAGGTCACGGTAGACTATCCCAAGCATGTGGAGATATTCTAGAGCTAGGAGGACCTCTGCCACATAAAATCTGCAAAAGCACAATGAAGAGTTATAAAGAGATATTTTATGTACARTGCTAACTAATATTTCTACATGAATAAATGCTGATATCTTAAAATTTTATTATGTATAGGTACACTGCTCAAATACCAACGATCAACTGGTTCTACGTCGTGTACAATACCAACTTAATAGAGCAACCACAATGCACAATGCACAATACTTTCACTATTACCAACTTCTAGTTATTGAACTTGTAACTCACCAAGTTACAATAGGAGAATGTTATAATGCAGTAAAGCTCAGCTTGTATCAAACTCAATTCCATTGCTTAATTTTTCCTTGGAAACAAATTGAATCAAAATTTAAGTTGTACTTGGAACTTGAAGGATAAGATTGTACTTGTAATTCATTTTCAAGCTTCCTGATCCCAATATTCTGGACTTTTGTCTAGATTTGATCTTCACTTGAACAGTCTGATTCAGAAACAAGTCACACACAAATAAAAAGTTCTAAAATAATAAATAAATAAGTGAGATACCAGCTTCAGAAGTCTTAACATGTGGTAAAGGAACTTCTCCCCATAAAACATGGGATTACGAGTTCATGCAATAAAATCTTCAAGAGACTAGTGAATTACTTATAAATGTTATGTTTTTCTTATCTAAGTTCGGAAAGCCAACACTTCTGTAAGTTGTGCACATTATTTTCAAATCCAATAGAAGAATACACCTTTAGCAAGTTTGTTAGAATTACAGAAGCAGCAACTATAACAGGAGTCAAACTCAGGAAGATGTTGCATAATGAAATTTGTGAACCATTGTGAGAGTGCAAATTATGGGAAAGAAAATTGCAAAGCAATCAACAGGAGGGTTTGCACAGTAAAAGTAGTCAAAGAAAATGCACAGTTAATGTCAATATAACAATAGGAGTGTCAGCTAATGTCAAAACCTAGTTCGAGGGAAATCATGCCAAGTCTCAGAAATAACACTGAAAGGATTTTACTGATATCCCAGGCACTGACACATGACCAAATAACTCTTAACATCTCAAGCTATCTATTTTAAAGAAAAAGTTCAATTATAGGTGCGCAAGYAAAGAAGAAAAATTTACTTTACTGCTTGTTCAGAAAAGTATTTTCCTGGCTGTCTTTGCCTCAGWGTGTGCAGGTCCCCTCCGGGGCAGAACTCCATCACCAAGCATGAAAATTTATCTGTTTCAAAATGGGAGTAGAGAGTTGGAAGGAAGGGGTGGTCCAGCGATTGTAGTATTTCTCTTTCTGTTTGAGCACGAAGAAGCTTCTTCCTACTTGCCAGAGATGCTTTGTTCATTACTTTCATTGCAAAGTAACACTTGGTTGCACTCAACTCAGCCAAATAAACACTTCCAATATCTCCACAACCCAACCTTTTCAGTAATCTGAAATGGCTCAAACCCAGCATCCCATCCTTTGTTCTGACCGCTTGGATAGCTTCCCATCTC
Organism: Rhazya stricta; assembly: GCA_001752375.1. Taxonomy (NCBI): domain Eukaryota; kingdom Viridiplantae; phylum Streptophyta; class Magnoliopsida; order Gentianales; family Apocynaceae; genus Rhazya; species Rhazya stricta. The sequence continues at coordinate 163,221 of MEJB01000021.1, read as the reverse complement.
AAGTCATTTCCTTTATGAGGCTTGCTGATATTGCTACTAAAACTGCTGCAACTGCTCTCATCACTGATGTCACTGCTAGTACTTCCTCTGTACATACTACTCTTCCCACTCTCAACAAAATCAGCACGATCACTAAGTTTAGCACTTTCACTGGTTTTGGGAAGACTGCTTGTTCCATCACTAAGCTTAGCAGACACTGAACTACTCTTGACACTTTCATAGCCAGAAATTTTCTTTTCTTGATCAAAAGATGCTTCCAGTGAGCTTCTAGCTTCACTGGGGCCAAGGCTAACAGTTCTAGAAACTTGTTCAATGTCAACAGCAGAATTATTTGATTCAGATATTTCTGCTGATGAATTCAAAGAAACTTCACAATTGACGTTAGATGGATCTTTATTTTGTAAGGTCTCTTTTGCAGTTTTGCCAGATTCTGGTAAATTTCCAGGTGCATCTAGCTCGGGTTCGCTTATTTTCAGGACCTGCATAGACAAAYACCTGTGGCTGGTTGTGGCTATTGCTTGATGAGCTTCAGAAGCTTTATGTAGTGCTTCTGAAGAATGTCTAACACCAGTTTTTGATGCCATCGAATGACAGATTACCATGCTCACTAGATCTAACTTGTTATTCTTCAGGTTCCGTTCCAGCATCCATAGTGAGTTCCATTAACATGGATAGTGTTTTACTCGAGCTGCAAAAATAGCAAAGACAACTAAGTCAAAGTCTGACCAATAAATGTAAACACTGTTATCAAATTTAAACAGAGCATGTTAAGAGAATAAATTATTTCAATGATACACTACGCAGCTATTATAATTATATTTCACCAGAGTGATCATACTAGGCAAAGTCTGGTTAATAGAAAAACTGAACCAAATTAAAAAACAGAACGTATATTATATAGCTAAGCAGAGGCAAGGCAGAGACAAGCAATCCATGAGTTCCTGCAAAGCAACCAAAATCCAATCTTTCTGGATAAAATAGCAACAGGACCCAAATCTTGATTGGAATAATAAGGAAAAAATTCCAGCAGCACAAAGAGCACATACCCGAAGCCGGAGGTAAAATCCATGAGTACAACCATAACATGCAAAARGAGYTTTTAAAAAATCATAGAGCATGCAAGTACACCTACACAAGCCGACAGCTTTTCAACCAAAAGGAGGTTTCAATGTGGAAAAGAAAAAAGAAACTCCGAAAACATGAAATAGGAACAATAAGGYAAGGTTTGAGGAGAAATAAGATGAAATCAAGGACCAAACAAGAGTAAACGCAGAGAACATGAAGTCAGCTCCAGGACAACGGTAGCAGTTTGAGAATGGCATCTAATCATTTTAGAGACGTATTTAATTGACAAGAAGCTAAATTCAAATGGGTGAATTATATAGCAAACAGATCTTAATCAAAGAGAAAACCCAACGCAGATCCACATTCAGAAAAAACACAGATGCAAATAGCAGAACTTGAGTGCAAACCCGCCAAGACCCCAWAAAAAGAGAGAATTTGAAGAGCAGAGAAAAGTACCTGAATTGCAAAGGATCAGAGGCTTGCTAAGTTGAGGGCTAAGATTTTGTCAGTGGAAGAAAAAAAGCTGTGCATATACTACAAAGAGAACTCTTTCCCCTTTTATTGATTTATGATACTTGTGGCAACAAATGGGAGAGAGATCCTTCGGAGTAATAAAATTGACTGGGTCTCAGCATCTGGTTCTGGACTACTAGAGGGAGGGGCAGAGAGAGAGAGAGAGAGAAAGCAAGGGGGCGTTAGGACAGGGTCAGTATCAAAGCTAAAGCGCAGGCTCCCTTTTTCTTTTCTTTCTCCTTTTCCTTTTTTCTTCAAGACTTTATTAATAGAGCATATTTTGTAAAACCAAATTCGAGGTGCTTCAACATTTTTCTTTTGTCTGTTTTCATATTTATTTTTATTTATTTRTACYATGAAAATAAGATATACKCCTGCTAATATGAGTTTCAAAGTAAATCATATATAACTTTCTTATTTAATTTTGGTTCGGTGAAAATGGGATCAGAATTTATGTGATCTTTTATGTTTAAGTAAATCCATTCACTTTACTCGATTGAGTATAGAGAAGTCAGAGCAATARTTTTCTTTGTCTTTTAACCAACGCCTAGGGTCGGAATATTCTAGCAGACAAATCAGGAAGATGCCTAAGCTCTGCGTTCAATATCAAAGCTACGTTTAACTCTCCCCTGCCGAGATCATCCGAGCAGGCCCCAAAGGCAGCAGATCATCGTCAAAGTAAGCATGTAAAATTGTTTCATCTTGCAAGAATGAATATATATATATAAGCTGGAGATATTGGAGACATAAGGAGATCAGCAAGCAGAATGGTTTCCTTCACCTACTACTACGCTAGAACTATGTGCATACATTAATTAATAGAGTGGATAGAGGGGACTGCCTCTGTAAACAAGGTGGGGCTTCTTCTTCTTCTTCTTCTTCTTCTTCTTCTTACTTCCTAGATCAAGATATATATATATATATATATATGTGTGTGTGTGTGTGTGTGGCCTCCATTATCAGTTAAACACTCATATATATAGTGCAGGGACCGGAGTGCACTGCCGCGAGGACCTAGTACATTTTGCACCACTCGTATGGAGAGGCCCTCAACTCAAGATCTCTCATTGATTGCACCAAGCGTAGTTGGTTAAAACTTCACATCTTTCAGCTTCACATATTTAATATACTCCGTTATTAAGGATAGATCGTGAATTATATGATGCTGGACCGCCGGTTCCGAGATTTACTGGACCTTCTCTTCTTGTATGAAACTATAAGTGGCCTTGATCTCAACATTACATGTTGCAGAAAACCTCATGTAGCTGGTAGGTCAAAACTTGAAAAGGGTTGGGGTTAAGAAAAAAGACYGCTTATTGTGGTGGTCCTGGTAGTGGACATCTTTTTAATTAGGTGCAGGTCGTCATCCATAACTTCCCAAGTGGATTGCTCGTCAAACTTAAACTCCATGCACGTGGTCTTTTGAGTTGACAGTGCTGCTTGAATTATACTACTAGTATAGTACCATCTTCAATCATATTCTATTTAACTTGCAATGTTTCAAATACAGGGCTTGATGAACATCACCTATTAAAACGATGCCATACAACTCCACAAGTTGATCAAAATATAGCTGGTAGTAATAGACTACAAACGTTAACTCACGATCGGTATCGATGGAAGACAAAAGAAAGAACGGCAGATCAACTCCACGAGGCTCTATGCATGGATGGGCGAGCTTTTAGCACACCACACCACATGGCCAAGACCCTCGTAATAATATGGTCCTCATCTCATCACATCACAAGGTAGCAGGGATCTCAGTTTCATGCACCAGGATCGTGACCATGCAATGTGACAATTGGACCCACTTTCTCCATTCTTTACTTCTGATCTCAAGGCCCTTTGAAGATGACGATTGAGGGGATAATGTGTCATAAATACCGTTTTGTCCAWTGAAGTCCTCGATATTGGGAGGATTAGTTTACACTGCGCGAAGCAAATGCAGTCATATGCACCTGGAAGTTAGCAAAAGCGGAGAGGGACTGACCAAGYGGTCTTTGTTTATATAATATGCACGTCCGAGCAGGGAGCTACAGTTGCAAGATTCCCAGCTACTCTTATTGATTTATCAGTATTCAATTACGGGATGCACTGCTATTACTCTTTACGTACTGTATAATTAATTCTTACATATGTTTTCTTGAGATCTGAAATGAAGCCATTGAACTCAACCTTCTCCTGGAGCTGATCTATCTTGATTAAAACGGCAGTTCCACAAGGGCGTAAATAAACTTCCTTTWGCATTTTTATTCATTCATTCTTTCATGCAAAAAGAAGTCAGTAAGAGGAACCAAAAGGGCCCAGACTCCATGGGACATTAAAGCTTCCACTTTCGTCCCCTAAAAGCTACTATCAAACTCTCTTTTCCTAATTCCATTCGGAAGAAATGCAGATCATTCAGTTCCCATCTCCTAGGGGCAGGAAAACTAATTTCCAATTTCGTTCAGATTGTTTCATACAAATTGCTGCAAGGGCAATTGGTGATAATTGAGTAAATAGTAACAGTTGACCAAGTAAACATGCATAACCAACTAAGTAGGAAGAGAAATGCAGAAAGCTTGCATGCAACACAAATTGCCTACCTGAAATCCATGTGGTTTGAACTCCGAGCATTGGATTCAATTGAAATGTGGTCGATATTCAGGTATAACTAACAATAGTTTATACATGACCTGAAAGCCACAACTTGAGTCGGTTAAGTGAGAAATGATGAGTTACTTTTATCTCTCGGCACTTAGGAGTAGTCTTATAACATATCTTGGTTTATACATGGATCAATATGTATATACCTTTAACAACAGTGAAGGCCACATTGTTGGGAAGAATGTGGGGGAAGACAAGATTCTCCATTATTTCCAGATGTTTCCTAGGTCAGCAAATCATCCTAGATATAATCATTTGTAGTACATCAATCGTCGCTGTCATCCTCGAAATCAGAAACTGACTCGTCATTTCTTGGACTCATTAACGTACTCATATCAAATGATGACTCAGCTTCTATCTCTTCCATGCCAATAGTATCGTATGCCATCCGCTCCTCAAATTTCTCATTAGTACAGTTGAGGAGCCAAGCAAGGGAGCATTTCCAACCCTTATTTGCCACCATCTTATGTCTTGGTTTTATTGTCGATTCAAGGCCGTAGGTGAAGAAGGCTGGGAAAGAAACRAAGTCATCCAATGGCCTTGCCATCGTGCCCTGGAAGTAATCAAAACTGAGTTTCATGATGTCCAGATTTAGAGCAAGCAGCTGGGGACACCCCGCGATCATCTTCCTCACTTGTTCCGAGGAAAACCCACATTCCCTAAGGAAATCGACATGCTTCACTATAGGCCTGTTACTGAGGCTCACTATCTGTGGCATCTTCTCCACAACTCTCCCAAAATCTTCCTGGCTCAACTCAACAGTAGAATTAAGAAAATCCAATCGACTGCGAAGCTTTGAGTTGACTTCAAGTCCAATGATTTCAGGATACTGTGCAATCACAGAAGCAAGCAATGATGGCCGGACACTGAATTCTAATAGGGATTTGACATTTGGTTTGACCATTTCTTCAAGGCCAAATCCAAGAATGTGAGGACGCTTCTCAATCAGTCTAGCTACAGCTAATTTTGGTATTCCCAAACTTTCTAAATATTCCACAAATGGTTTAATTGTGCGGCCAACTCTCATCCCTAATATTTCTGGGAATCTAGTCAACACACTACCAATCTCTCTTCTGGCTACTCCAATTCCAACCAAATAAGCCACTGAAGTACTCATGGTACCCTCCAATTTGAACCCCAACACTTCAGGATATTTCTCCAGAACTCGCGGAATATCAGCTGGCTTAATATCCATTCCTTGAAGATACTTCACAACTGGTGCTAAATCTACCACAACACTAGCATGGAGAACTTGAGGGTATCGACGCAAAAAATCTGTAGAAGTAGACTTTCTAATACCTAATTTTCCCAGGTAATCAAGAACAGGAATCATGTTTTTCTTTATGCTGCACCCCAGAACAAGTGGATAATTGTTTATATCTTCAATTGTCAAACCTAATTTGTGAAGAAAGTTTACACGTTCACGCATAACTTCAACAGTGACTGGAAGCTCTAACCCTTCGAGCTCATCAGGTACAATGCCAATCCCCCTCAAGAAGTCATAAACGTGAGAACGATTGGCAATCCTCTCATTCTTTATCTCTAATAAACTGGGATGAGTATACAAGGATGCAGAAGTCTTTTGTCTCCGACTCCCATCAACTGAATCTGCCTTGGACACAGATATGTCTATTGAACTGGAAGAAAGTGCTCTACTGGCAACTGAGCAGTGCAATCTCATCATTAATCCATTCCTCTTCTCACTGTAYCTTAAAATGCATTGAGTTGAAGAAGAAAAGAATCGGTGCCTCCCCAATCTAATGACAGGTGACTCACAATGCACCAGCAGAAGTGACGGTTTAGCAAAGCTACTGTAGCTTATCATTTTCATGTTCTTCCTTGGAGAGGAAAACAAAAACTGCACCAAAAGGGAAGAGGTAGACCAGCAGTCTGGAAATTTACCTAAACAAGTTATTCATTGGGACAACAAAGAGAAATAGCAACTAGCAAGAGATTAGAAGCAGAGACTTCAGGGCTAGCAAATACCCTGTAAATCTAAATATTATTAGCAAATTGTAATATAGCAAGTACACGAAGAGAATAAATCTCAATAAGGTATATGAAAAAAAAAATCATAATCATAATTTGTTAAGCAAAAGCCAGATTTGTAGCAAAAATTTCCAAATTTGCATGACTGAGATTCTAGTAGGCAATCAACAAAGGATAAATATTTTGGTTCCGGAGATGTGAGAGTCAAGAATTATCCTTGGGTTGCTGAAAGAATTTTCAAAATGCAATCTTTCATGGGAGAGTTGTGAGAGAACCCAAAACTCAATTATTAAAAACAAACCTAAATTTCCCGAAGCCCAAAGAGACAGATATAGCAACCACAGGGTCGATGATTTTCTAATTGGGAATGGATGTAATATGAAGAAGAGCTCAAATTCCAACGCACTATCAGACCACAAATGTAGTAATTAGTAAATAAGGGAGGAAATTGTTTGCTGCAAGAAAAGTTTTCGACCAAAGTAGGAATGTTTTATACCAAAATGGCCTTAAAGGAAAAAAGAAAGCTCTAGAAAACCGAAAYACACAAAAATGAAATACCKGGATCCATGAAGTCGGCTCCAAGATAATCCCAGCAGTCAGTCCCACACACTGGCATTCCATACTTTTAAACACATAAGATTGGTTCAGAYATTCAAGAGCATGATTCAGAGGCAGTACAACAAAGAAGAGAACTTTATTACAATTAAACATATTTCAGGAAAATTCATCATTACTCCGCATTCAAAGAATAACCAAGATGCAAAAGCCGAACTTGAAAGCAAACCCAGTATCAAAAAATCCAAAAACAGGGATACTTTGTAGAGTCAAAAAAAAGCACCTTAATTGCAACCACAGTGTCAGGCTAAGACATTGGCACAGGAGAAGCACTGGGAAGTCCTTTTTCACTCCCTTGTTTACTGTTACCTGCGAGCTATGGCAACCGGCTTGAAGGGACAGAGATGGTAAGGAGCAATAAGAGTTGGCAGCGGAGATAAACCTTGTTTTTGGGTGGTGCAGATAGATAAAACCTCTCAGGCCGTCGGTCTTGGCTCAGAAGGACGAAAGAAGTAGAGTGGAAGGATATTTGCAGGTGGTAAATTTCATCGATCTCCTCCAAAATTGATATTATTAATTATTTACAAAACAAACATCCCTTGAGGCTTACGATAATTTCAGATAGACCGCTCTAAGGTTTAAACYACATCAATTACATCACTAAAGTTATAAATGACCAAAAAAATTAAAATCTATAATTATCATTAGAAAAGATTCCAAACGTCTTTAGCATAATGATATAAATAATTAGAGAAAACTATATTTAGAGTTTTTGGTTGGAATATAATTAATCTAAAAGAACCAAAAATTGAAATAAAAAAGAAAAACATATAATAAAACTCTTGAAATATCCCAATCGATTAGTTAAATTATCATGGATTATTGATRCGATGAATATTCACGRATATGCTTTTCAAGTCGGATTAATTGAACCATATGGTGACACTGATARAAAATGAATAAATTAAATTAAATTTGAAAAGTAAGTCATTTTAAAATTTTTAAAATGATAAATGATATAATCTATCTTCTAAATTATAAAAATAAAATTATAGCAAGAATATATAACATTCAAAATAGATTATAAATTTCACATATATATTCTTCACATTAGATAGAATATTTGGACTAAAAATAATACCAACTTTCATTGTCATAGAGCAAAAAGTGCAAAACAAAGTAATCTAATTACATCCAGAGGAAATAAGTGAATTTTTTAAAACTTCATGAGGTCTAAGTACAATTATCGTAAACTTCAGAAGTAGCCGCTGGCCAAACAAGCCGAGAAAAGGAAAAAAAGAAAATACTACAAATCAATAATGTCGAGTGAAAAGCTAATTAACAGTTTTTACATCACTAACTGGAGAAACGAAACATGAACTAACAAAGAGAGGCCGGCGTAGAGCCCCATATAGGAGGACCTGCTAGCTGGCGCAGAGCTCCCTCGACGATCAGTCCCAGTTGTAGGCACCCGCCGAAGCGCACCAGCGTTGCCTCCACTGTTGCCTTTCTTTCCCCCTGCATGTCCTCCTCCACTCCGAGCTCCGCCTCCCCCACTCCGAGATCCGCCTCCCCCAGGAGCCACTACAGATGTAAGGAGGCAAATGATGGTGAGGACGAGCATAACTTTGACGAGCCGTTGCATTTTCTTGAAGAAATAACGATGATCAATCAATATCGACTACTGTATACAGCTAATTTCCGCCGTTCTTAAAACACACTCGTGCTACAGATTTTCGTAGAAGGTCGCGCGTCTTTCGAAGGAAATAAATTGTAGAATACGCGCGATATACGTGACGCGAGAACTACCCTACAGTGACCAAACGTCAATTAGTCGAAGCATTATCTACACGAGTATACTTGTAACAATTCCAAGTGGACCAATTCATCACGCCATGCACAAACTACTCTCTTCTGCCGACGGGATATGGGGCTGTTGTTAATTCAAATAACTCCCTCCTACTGATTCCTAGGATGCCTCTCTCATTCTCATGCTTCAATTTTGACTACTATCTATAATAATGATACTATGTACAATCACCGCTCCTACTTATAACTAGTCAAATCATCATCATCAAGTGCGCAGTTTCATAAATTAGCACCCAAACCCAGTTCCCATTAATCTGGCAACTGCATCAATCATCTTGTTCTACTTTCCGATACAAAAGAATTGCTAGTTGTCTCTGTTCTTTCTATTAAGGAAATAATAACACGGATATCATTTCAGTGATTCCGCAACTAATCCATGAATGTCAGACATCTTGCTGCTATAATAATGTGGCTGGATGTGATTTGCAGAATCTTCAAGTGACGATAGAGTTGTCACACCTGCAAACATTGTTGCAACTCAGTATCAAATTCGCAATTAACAAGGGAGATGAGAACTGCACTGCATGATCCATTTGTAGATCGTTAAAGAAAATCCAGAGTAAGTTCTCACCTGAAAGAACAAGAAGGGTTATACATCCTGCATTCTTCCCAAATACGATATCAGTGTCCAGTCTATCACCTACCATGCACATCCTGGAAGGGGGAATGTTGAGCCTGCAGGACCATTAGGTTTTCAAGGTTTCCTCAATAGCTAATTATGCCGTTACTCTTGCATGCCATTAGGCAGAGGTAATGAAATTACCAATTTACAGAATCATTATCAACTACGGATCCCAATTTTAAACTCCACACTCCAAGATCTGCCAAAATGGCATGAACGCATTAGTATTCAGCCTGCGAGAAGTTTTACTTACTTCTCTAACAAAAAGTCCATCAGAAATGTTGATGGCTTCCCAACTACAATAGGCTCTTTTTCAGTGGATCCACAAATTGCAGCAACCATGCAACCTGCGCCTGAAACCAAGAGCAACCATTTGAAATCAGACTAACCTGTTGAGCCTTCAAAATTCTCTCTTAAATTTCAAGAATTACCAGGCCATTCTTGCATAGCAGTCATATGTCCCACGGCATCACAGTTGGTAGCTATGAAAAGGCATCCTGGGTTTTCACGTATGCATAGAGTTCCATACCTGCATGTGACTACCATCAATCCTCTTAATCTCACTCGCCTCTCTCTGAGTATGTGTATGAAAAACTTTTCAACCATGTGCATTATTCCAGAAGAATTATCAAATGACAGAATAAAAATTTAAAATTTTAAACAAGCATAATACCTTAGCTACATACATATCTTCTTATAGGAGATGTAAAGAGCATGTCATTGCTCTCTTTCTTCCTAGAGGAAGAATCAGATGGTAATCCTAAAACTCCTATGTCTTTTAAGCGACGATCTCAATAACAATTCTTTTTTTAATCCCAAAATGAATTTAATGTGGTGAAAGAAAGCAAATATAGGCACAAGGAAAGGTGTCCAAAATCACGAGCAACATCTTACAAGTAAAAGAGAATTGTTCATCTGCCATGTCATCTCTATAGATCTCACTTTCTCGTTCATGTGAAAGACCACTAAGACAGGTACCAGCCTGATTCACTAAGCCAATATTTACCTAATTTGAGGATGTTTTGAGCAGATGTTATTACTTATATGCTATCTAATAAGTGAATGTAATAGAGGGAAAGTTGGAAGAAGGAAAATGGACTTTACTGCAGTTTGTAATAGTTTATATATTTGTCGAGTCCAACTACAACAGCTCCAACCTGGGGTCAGAAATCACATTTCTTAATCAAAATGGCACGTAAAACATGTTGCTTTGTTAAGCTAATGGTAAGATGTTACGCTACACTGTTATCGTGGTCAAAAAGATTGTTTGACTTCCATTCGACAGTCTTTTTCCCATCCTCCTACAAGAAAAAGATGACACATTCATTCAGTCAAAACTCAAATACGCATAGTGGTAAATGCAAATTCCTTTAAACAAACAGCTTATCACGAAAATTTCAACATAAGTCATTTTGGAAACCTTGATATATAGTATTAAGACTAGCTGAATCACAAAACAAAAATTACTCCCGCCATCCAAATCGAGTGTCGCAATTCCCAACAAAAATAACAAACTAAGCCAAAGAATTATCAGAAGTTAACATGCTTGTGCCTCTAGTTCTCCATCGAGAAAGCACCACAAGAACTCATCGTTGATGAAACAAAATAAGAAGTGCTTCTGGAATCAGTGACAAGGTAATACACAAACAGAATCACAAGAAATTGAAACTTACAGGTCCACCCAGAGCAGTATAACCTGCAAACTCAACCTCATCCAATATCCCTTGCCCACCTATTACATAAACCTGAAACGGAAATAAGGAAATGCGATGTTCCTTCTCAAGCACGGAATGGATTAGAGAATTTCTGAGAAGAATAGTATGTATACGATGCAAAGTTGGCATTTTTTTCAACTTAACAAATTGATGAACTTATTAGCCCTATTTCTGAGCTTGCAAGAAAAAAAATTGGAAATAGAGACTTCAAAGATAGCTTTGTAACAGTTGAAATTGTCTCTCCTCTGGGTCTTCTGCCTGAACGTGGTTTAGTCATTTGAAGATCTTGCAAGCGTTTAGAGAAAAGTGTAAGAGCAAAGGAAAAACAAACCTTTTTTTCTTTGGGGAAGTCATTAACTTTCAAGAACATGGCCGCAGCAAATGACGAGGAAAATATCTCATCCTGCCAAATGCAAGAGAGCGGTTAGCAATGCATAAACTATATTTGTGAGACAACCTTTCGGAAGAAAATCATTGATAAAACAAACCTCACTAACAGAAATTCCAAGTGAGTGGAACTTTTTAGAATATTGACGTCTTGATTTTGTGGAGTTGTTTGTCACAAACACCAACTTCTTTCCCTACAAGGAGACAATTTCTTCCGCTTAAACAAATAGACAAACAGACCTGAAAGAAAGGCTTAAACAAATGCACAATAGTTAATTTGGTCCGGGCTTCATAGATGCGCTCAATTACTCATTCTTCTTTATTTAAAAGGAACTGATATACATCGGCGTATAATAAAAGCATAGGAACAAGCTCTTCTCAAGTTGTTCAGCCAAATCAATTCTTTGTTGCGATATTACGAGCCTCCATTGGACACGAATAATTGTTCATTGTAGACGGAGACTAGTAGAAGAAGCGAAAGACTAGACACACTTACAAAGATGCGACAACCTATACAATTTCCATACTAGGAAAAGAAGAAGAGATAAAAATCAGATAGCGAATACCATCGAACGGAGCATGTCTAGTGTATCTGGAACGCCATCGATCAGAACATCACCTTTCCAAATCACACCTGTCAATGTATTGAAGTTGCTACTTTACAACTCCAAATAATGTGGAAATCTAGTCAGGAAACAAGGAAAACAGAAAAAAGAGAGAGTACCGACCGTCGCAGTCAAAGAGAAAAGCATCGACCGAATCGAGCAATTGGCGAACGTTGTGCAGAGTGAGAAGCTTGCAAGATGAGGCCGACTCTGCTTCCGGTACCGGTACTCCACCACCCATGATAAACTGATTGGAGAGTCGGAGCATATCAAGCCGCATGAATCCCCGGGGGTCTGGATCTGGGACCTCCTCAGATATTAAAAAATGCCCTCCAGGTGTCTTTCTTTCCATTTTTTTTTTTCTTAAATGAAAAGTCGCGTGGGGTAGACGCAACGAACGGAGAGAAAGAACACCATTCTCGTTTTGGGCCAAGGAGGCCCAGATAGGCGACCAGACCTGCCCCTTTTCTCCCACCAACTAAGACTCATTTTCTCCGATGGTACCATTCCTTTTGTCTACTCAAAAAAGTCAGAGATTATATGCTTTTATGAAGGAAAAAAAAAATTATGAATGTTGATCTGGTGTGGCTTTGATCACCAACTTCCTATGCAGCTTAGTCGAAACAAAAGCTAAAAAGACCTTTATAAAGAATAAAAAATAATAAATTATGTATGTGCATAATGGATTTTTAATTACCTATACATGGTTTGATTAATAAAATATGTGGCACATGAGATGAAGTGAGTTAGAGACGCCACCTACTTAGTTGACCAAGGGTGCAAGACAGCGTTTTATTGTTAAAAGGCCGTCAAAATAGAAACGTCGTCATCTACTTAGCCAACAACCAAACATTTTATTACGATGCCATGATGGTGGAACCCCATTTTCGTCCCTCTTCATCAAACAAAACGGCCATTCTTTATTTTATTTCTACTAATTAATTAATTGCAAATATCTTTGCCCCCCTTAAATTCCAAAACTACCCTCATGACTTATTTCTCTTTCGATTTTCACTGCCTCAGCCAACACGTAAATGACTATTGTTTGTCTATCTTTTTTAATTTTTTTTAAAATTTAAGATTAATTAATTATTCATTTTTCCTTTGATTATTTTTTTATCTTTAAAAAATTTTCAATCTCATTCAAAATCTTTTTCAAAATATAAACAAAATTCATAACGTCAATGAGTAACCTTTAAAATCACCTACTTTCAGTTATATAAATAGGTAATGTAACTGATTTAATAGTTGAACTGATTTTTACTTCCTAGCCTTACTTATATTTTAAACCTTTTTTTCAAACTAATCATACTTCTTTTTATCTTATCTGTGCTTTTCTAAATAGGAAAACCATAAATTCGATTATGTATCCAACTTTTTAAATTACGGGTAACACGATACCATGGGTTTTTTTTTTTTGGCAGAAATGGGTAGGCCTTAGGAGGCACCAATTTGGTCCAACCGCATAGGCTTTGACCCCATTCTAGAAGCGCTGCTATCGTGGAATAGCATTTTGTTTTTGGTGCAGTCCCAACTGGTCAGTTCAATTTCGGGAGATACTTCAATTTGTGACTGTTGCTGCTACTCCATAGACTTCTCTTTCCCTTTCCTAGTCTCTCTCTCCTTGCTACTGCACTTCATTCATCACCTGTTGTCTGTATGCCATTGAGAGGGAGGGAGAGAGAAAGACCACTCCGTTTGCTGCTCCCTCCTAGTGTAGTACTATAAAAAGTAGGAGGAGAGCGAGAGCTACATTCAGATACATTTCAAGATTCTTTCAGCCACTTTCTTTTCTCTTCTTCTTTCTATAACCAACTGTCAAGACCGAGTCTTTCTCAGCCAAGAAACATAATGGCAAATCTCAATGGGACAACCTCCGATCTGCGAACTACATTCTTGAAGGTCTACCACGTCCTCAAATCTGAGATCTTAAATGACCCTGCTTTTGAGTGGACTGATGATTCTCGCCAATGGGTCGACCGGGTTTGTTTCCTTCTCTACTTAGCTTCATACTTTCCATGATTTAGCCTCAATGTTTTGTTTAGCCTTTCTTGATCCTTTCCAAGACAAGTGGCTATCTTTCTAGATGGATCTTATTGCCATGTCCTGGAGACTTGGATAACGAGTATATGATTTTGTCTAAATCATGTAATCAACTGATCAAAACGAGGAAACGATGTGAAATTACCTTCTAATACTCGCCTCATAAACTCATGCTCCCGAGGAGCAAAACGTTTTACTTCTGGAGTCTCTGTTTTACTTTACCGTCTTTTTCACGAAATTCTGACAACATGTAGGAGCTGAATTCGTGATCTTGTTGTTGGAGAGGAATCCCTCGGAGATGGATAGTAGGTGTTTAATTTATCCAACAAAATGGCTTTTCGTTGTTTGAGATGCTTGGCTTATTGTCTTATAGTGGAATGGCATTCTCTCTCGATTGTGGATTCTGATTTTCCTGCTCTTTTTGTGACATCCGTTTGTTTTATAAAGTTGGAGCACTCATACTAGAGAGTTGAGAGCATCAATTAATATGAGATTAAGTATAGCCCAGTAAGATTTCCCTAAAATTTAGTGATGCTGTCCCATTAGCATTACTTCATTCAGGTTTATTATGCTTCAACTTTTCTATCTTTACAAGGTTCCCTTAAGTCGCTTTTTCTTTCTTAATATATATTTTTTGAAAAATGTATATAATGGTATCTCAGGGGAGTGGTTAGTAGCATTCTATCCACTGTTCTTATATTACTCGATCACAGTAACATTCTTTTCTTTTACAACATGAAATTCATAGCCAGAATCCTCAGCCAAAGAAATAACTGATCAAGAAATTAGTATTTAAGTTTTTCCTTCTTCCTCACTCTCTCTCTTCACAGACTGACGCGTATTTGTGCATTATCCTTCCTAATGTACTTCCTTTAGATGTTGCTAATGTTTTATATTTTCATGGCAGATGCTGGACTACAATGTTCCTGGAGGTCAGAATTGAATATACAGTACTAACTTGTGCCTAGGGGGCAAAGAGGCAAAAGCCCCTGGGGCAGGGGTTGTGGGAGGCTGTATTCATTTCTTACTTGGTCATTACTCAAAATTCATGTTTTCTAAAATGCATCAGAACATACWATTTTGCAGGAAAGCTAAACAGAGGTCTCTCGGTCATTGATAGCTACATGCTGCTAAGAGAAGGAAACGAGCTAACAGAAGAAGAGGTCTTTCAAGCAAGTGCTCTTGGATGGTGTATTGAATGGGTAGGTCAACATCCAGTGCCAAGTCTTCTTTCTAATTAGATTTGTTGAACTCATTTTGTTGTTTTACTTACGGATTTCTATTACTTCTGCACGGGTAAAACTTTCAGCTCCAGGCATACTTTTTAGTCCTTGATGACATTATGGATAATTCTCATACTCGACGCGGTCAGCCTTGTTGGTTCAGACTGCCCAAGGTTCGTACCAACGATGGAGAATCTTTTGTCTTTCTTCATGAACTCTGTAGCTGCCCTTAATCAAAACTAACTATTCATAACACATTCTTTAGGTTGGCATGATTGCTGTTAATGATGGCGTTCTACTTCGCAACCACATCCCCAGAATCCTCAGGAGGCACTTCAGAGAAAAGCCTTACTATGTTGATCTGCTAGATCTGTTCAATGAGGTAAATTGAACAACAAGGAATAGGCTCTGCTAATTTCAACTGCAATAGCATGCTAAACTTGTATAACTTTGATTCTCAGGTGGAGTTCCAGACTGCTTCAGGACAGATGATAGATTTAATCACCACCCTTCAGGGAGAAAAAGATCTATCAAAATATTCATTATCACTGTGAGCATATAAATCCTACAATTGTTAGCATGGTTATTTCTTGTGCTTCTGGTGCTTTCCTATCTTTAACTGTTCTGCGCAGCATAGATTAGTTAACATTGTSACCAAAAGCTTTGTATCTTTCTTCATTAGAAACGCTAAAACAAATTTCTGCATGTCCTGCTAAAGTAGGGGGTTTCAGGAGTGGGAAGCTCTCATACTGGTTTCTTCCTAATCCTTTGCCTCAGAAAATTGCCTCTTTTTTCAGTAAGCATTTCCAAAACTTGACACAACATATCTTTCTGAATCTGACTTTTGCAACATCTCTGACTTTTGCAATTTCGTTACTTTAATGGTACATATCTACAGATTTTCTCAGATACATAGATGTAGTTTAGGATCATTTCAGAGTCCTCTGTTTACCATCTGGCAGCATTCTACTTTCTTTTGAGTTCGATATGCTCTATCATTCTGCTAATATTGTATTATGTAACATTGCTTTGTTAACCAATCAATCCATTGATGTTAATGCAGTCACCGGCGAATTGTTCAATACAAGACTGCCTACTACTCATTTTACATTCCAGTAAGTAAAATATCACCACCATTTGATTCATTTATTAAGAAATTGAAATCTAAGCTCATCTTGAAGATTATGAATCGAGGTGAATAATTTTTCTTTCTTGTCGCTACGTATAGGTCGCGTGTGCATTGCTTATGGCTGGTGAGAATTTGGACAACAGTGTAGATGTAAAGAACATTCTTATAGACATGGGAATCTACTTTCAAGTTCAGGTAAACTTTTGTGTCTGCTTGGAGTAGTCTCATACGAGGATTTTGTTTATTCTGTTACAGTTATATTGATGTAGATGTTCCTAGCTGGTCATTCTTTTATGAATATGTTAGATTATATTAAAAGAAGAGGTGGAGGGTTTAGAGATGAACCTTTTCCTGGTATTTTCTCTTTTGAGGGAGTCAACAGCATGCATTTCAAGAAACATTTTGAAACAACAATCTTGTGGAAGGAATTTAAGTGAACTGTTTGCTGGAGCACTCTCTTGGATTGCTCATTCAAATTAGAATTTTCAATATTATTCAATAATGATACTATATTTTCTTCCCTCTACAAATTGAACTTTTTGGCATACTGTTCATCATTCATCTCAAATGTTGCAGTAGATAACATGCAAAATACAAATTAAGAGCGCAATGGTGTCTAAGAACATTATGCAAAATTTATTCTGTAGCAGGGTGGACATTACATAAAATTTTCCTTTCTCCTAACAAGTTTTCGAATTTTTAGGATGACTATTTGGACTGCTTTGGTGATCCAGAGAAGATTGGAAAGGTAAAATCACATTTTGGTTTTGCAGTACCAGTGAGTGGGATATTTGTTGATGTTCTACTTTTATATGCTGGGAGCCCTTACTTCATCCTTTCATGTCGACAGATTGGAACTGATATTGAAGATTTCAAGTGCTCTTGGCTCGTCGTAAAAGCATTGGAGCGATGCAATGAGGAACAGAAAAATATTRTATTTGTGAGGATCACATCTTGTTCCTTTACCATCTTTTCCATATAAAATGTAGACAATCCAGCTAAAGCTGTCTTCATTTTCAGGAACATTATGGAAAGGCAGATGCAGCTGATGTTGCCAAAGTCAAAGCTCTTTACAATGATCTTGATCTTCAGGTATGGACAAGGACTTCTACGATTGCAAGTTGAAATAGAAAATGAATTGAAGGAAGGAAACATACTTCTGATATTAGATTGTTCTTTTAGCGACATTAATGCAAGAGATTTATCCTCCAAGAGTTTTATATTTACTTTGTGATTTCGAAAATATTGATTTGAATAACCAACCATTATAGGGTGTATTTGCGGAATTTGAAAGCAAGAGCTATGAGAAATTAACAAGCTCGATTGAAGCTCATCCCAGTAAAGCTGTGCAAGCAGTACTGAAGTCTTTCTTGGGCAAGATATACAGGAGGCAGAAATAGAGTGATGACAGTTTCATGAGATGGTGATCGTGGGGGCAGTAAAGCTGTCATTTGTGATGTGGTTTTGTTGGTCTACCAACCTTGGGAAACAACACTCTCCTGGGCAGTTTCAATTTGTAACTTTAGTTGTGTTGGGTTTTCATTTGAGATTCCAAGATGATAATACTGTTTAGCTTTAATGTTTGTAGTGTTGTTTTGTGAAATATCAGATGTGTTTGCTGTTTAGTTCTGCCCAAAGACAGGCACAGTTGCTGACAAATAAATCGTCTTTGCTAAGCTGGAAGATATTTATCGAAACAATAACATGAGATTGAGCTTTTGTGACAAGAAGCTACTATATATATCTAATTTTGCTTCTATTTTCGGGGAAGCCAATCAAACGTTGCGTTCAGTGTCTTAGATCCATTGGAAGTGTGGATGCACCAAGAAGAAGCAAAGGAAAATTGGCAATGGGAAGGTTCAAGCTCGTAATGCATAGAAGGAGAAAAGCTCCCATCCCATGCATAAACGGGACTGGAGAGACACGGATGACGGAACCCAGGAACGGAGAGTGCTTAAAGGAACACGAGACATCCAGGAACGGGGACTTTTCAAAATGAAAAGTTCCTGAAAAGGTYACGCCCCAGACTCGGTATAATTTAAAAGTCAAGATATTGACTTGATGAAGCTTCTTCGCCTCSTCATCGTCTTCTTCTTCAGTTTACGTCATAGATATGATTAATTTGACTAATTGGTTTGTTGTGGATTAATTCTTACTTTTTAACTTTTTCCATTAAAAAAGAAGACACAGGAAAGCCAGACAATGGATCTTCTGACTTCTAATTAAATAGGCTATACTGGAGCGATGGCTTTCGCATTCAAAAGCCCCACCAARCATTGACGAGATTAGGAAGGAAATTCTGTATCTTGGAGGGTAYAAGTGCTTGCTTCTCCCCCGTCCTTTCCCTCTGCTGGGGATGCCATTGATGAGATTAGGAAAGAAATTCTTTGTCTTGGTGGGTAAATGTGCTTACTTCTCCTCCGTCCTTTCCCTCTGCTGAGGATGCCATTGATGAGATTAGGAAAGAAATTCTTTGTCTTGGAGCGTATAAATGTGCTTGCTTCTCCTCCGTCCTTTCTCTCTGCTGAGGATGAAAAAAGAGAAAGAAACTGTTATAAAGATGAGGTCTTTTTCCCGAAACAGATGTTCTTATTCAATTAAAAAGAAGGTGAAGGTGCAGGTGCATGGGCCAATACCCTTGTATTCTATATATACACACAACATTACTGGTATAGTATCTTTTGCGTACTGCTTAATATATAAAAGTCGATAAGTCCAAAAAATAGAAAGGAGACGCGGTTCTGCATTTGGAATTGGAACGGAAAGGGAGGGGGGAAAAGTCTATGCTTGATTTCAACTGCATTTCATTTTGTCTCTCCCTCTCTCTCCATCTCTCTCCCTCCTTCATCCCCTGACAATCTTCTCTCACAGCAACGGAAATACGAAGGACGCTGCTCTTCTGGCATCCCATAAATACAATCCCATTTTCTGCACTTCTTGCATCCACTATTGTTGCCCTTTCTTGATTACTTTCTCCCATTTATCTCCTCCTTTTGCCTTTTTTGCAATTATTTTTCCAATTTAATCCCCTTATTCTCATTGTGATTCACATTCACTCCCTCTTGCAACTGGATCTTTTTTCTTTTCTAACTTTATACTGCAATATCAAAGAAGACTGCTACATATCCCACTCCTTTATGATCGTCGTCCTCCTCTCCTGAGTTTTTTACTCGAATCTTGCAGTCAATAGTTGTTCTCAATGTAAACCCCCGACGCTGTAGCTTTCTCTGATTTGCCTTTTCCTCGTTGATTCGCACCATCTCTGCTTTTGCATTTTTTTCTCATAAGACGGAAAAAAGATTGTTTCCTTTTTCTCTTTCCCTTTCTGGGGTGAGATAAATCCCTCAAGCGATTGACCATTATTTAATTCTTACTTTAACTAAATAAGTTTGCGCATCACATCTATTTTTTCGGCTCACTATGAAGCTTTTGGTTCGTGTAATTGAGGCGAGAAATATACCTGCAATGGACCCCAATGGGTACAGTGATCCCTATGTTAAATTGCAGCTGGGAAAGCAGAGGTTTAGGAGTAAGGTGGTGAAGAAGTGTCTGAATCCAACTTGGTATGAGGAATTCTCTTTTAGGGTTGATGACTTGAAGGATGAGCTTATCATTTCGGTTCTGGATGAAGATAAGTACTTTAATGATGATTTTATTGGCCAGATCAAATTGCCCGTTATTCGAGTTTTTGATGCCCCTGACAAGTCCCTCGGCACTGCTTGGTACACATTGCAGCCGAAGACTAAGAAGGCCAAAAACAAGGAATGTGGTAAGCCTTTTAGTATATTTCCCTCTCCATTTTTCTTTTTCACTGATATCCTGGCCTCTTTTGGTGCTCAAGTTAGACCTTTTCTTGACAGTTCAAAGCTTTTGGTTGTAATCATGCCATAGTTGTTATATTCTGGAACTTCCATTTTCAGAAGTTAGGTTTCAGATGGAAATTTTATCACTCATGGACAATATAATCTTGCTGAAGAAGATTCTAGAGTAGGTTTTTATTTGCCCATCAGGGCTTCTGATAATCATTTTTCTTTATCTGGTAGGTGAAATTCTACTCACTATATGTTTCTCGCAAAGCAATTTGTTGTCGGATTTGCAGTCTGTTGGTGACCATGTACCCTTAACAAGGAAGTTTGCTGATGCAGTAACTGAATCTCCTTCAAAGTCTTCCAGTGTTCCCCCAAATAGATCACCTTCCCCAATGAGGCTAGAAGAAGCTGCCCCTGTGAAGGAGGAAAAGTCGCATGTACAAATCTTTGCTGGTCGTATTGCTCAAATGTTTAACAAAAATGGGGACACGGTACCTTCTAGCTCAGTTAAAGTCCCTGATATTGTGGACATACCCGAAAGTGGCAATCCAGTTGTTGATGAGAAAAAGTCKGATGAGCAACCTTTGTCAAGCAATTTTGAAGAAGTTATGAGAAGCATGGAGATGAGAGAACAGGAAGTTGATGCTCCAAACAATTTACCTGGGGGGGTAGTTTTAGAACAATTATATGCAATTGCACCYCATGATCTCAATGCTTTACTATTTTCACCGGATTCAAATTTTCTCAAATCTGTAATGGATGTCCAGGGAGCCACAGAATTGCAAATACCGCCATGGAAAATTGAGAATGATGGTAACATTAAAAGGGTAATTACTTATGTTAAAGCTGCAACTAGATTAATCAAGGCTTTGAAAGCCATTGAAGAGCAAACGTACCTGAAAGCTGATGGCAAGACWTTTGCAGTTTTATCAAGTGTGAGCACTCCGGATGCTCCATATGGAGCTACGTTTAAGACAGAAGTGCTTTACTGCATCACACCAGGGCCTGATCTGCCATCTGGAGAACAGTCTTCTAGGTTCCTGGTCTCTTGGAGAATGAATTTCTTGCAGAGCACTATGATGAAAGGTATGATTGAAAATGGTGCACGGCAAGGTATAAAAGAAAGCTTGGAGGTGTACGGGAGTGTATTATCTCAGAATGTAAAGCTGGTTGACTTGAAGGACATCAGTTCAGAGAAAGAACAGGTTTTGGCATCTCTAAAGATGGAGCAACAGTCTGATTGGAAACTGGCAATTCAGTACTTTGCTAATTTTACAGTAACATCTACAATCTTTGCTGGGTTGTATGTGCTTTTGCACATTTCACTTGCCTCACCGGGAGCGGTTCAGGGCCTTGAGTTTGTTGGGCTGGACTTGCCGGATTCCTTTGGTGAATTGGTTGTTTSTGGAATATTAGTTCTTCAAGGAAAACGAGTGCTTGAATTGATATCACGCTTCATGCATGCCAGAGTGCGAAAAGGTAATTGGACATGCTGTGGCTTCTAGGCTGTTAACTCTAAAGGTTATTTTATGTGCTTCAGCTTCAAACTGAATGTGTCARRTTTTGGATAGGCATTCTCTGTGCCTTTAGGATCACATGACATTATATGCAAAGCATTGTTGTACAAGTCCTTCAAAGTTTTACCTCTTTCAGTATGATTTACTATGTAATGGATTCTCTATGCTATCCAGTTTCTTATTTCCTCTAGGTAGTTTTCATCACGTGAACTAACTGCAGGTAGTGATCATGGAATCAAAGCACAAGGTGATGGTTGGTTGCTAACAGTTGCCTTGATTGAAGGAATGAATTTAGCAGCTGTTGATTCCAGTGGTTTTTCTGATCCATATGTGGTATTTACATGCAATGGGAAAACAAGAACAAGCTCAATCAAGTTCCAGAAGTCTGATCCTAGGTGGAATGGTAACTTTTATGTCTTTAGGAAGCTTCTTCAGTCCTATTAAGTTTTATGCCATCAGTTGATTTTTCATCCTTTCTTCCTACTATATGCCCCATTTTACTGGATTGAGTGATTTCTGGAACCTGGATTGCTTGCAGAAATATTTGAATTTGATGCAATGGATGAACCTCCTTCTGTGCTTGATGTGGAAGTTTATGATTTTGATGGGCCTTTTGACGAAGCTACATCTCTTGGACATGCTGAAATCAATTTTTTGAAAACTAATGTATCAGATTTATCGGATGTTTGGGTTCCTCTTCAAGGAAAATTGGCTCAGGCATGCCAGTCTAAGTTGCATTTAAGAATTTTCTTGAACAATACAAGGGGCAACAATGTTGTCAAAGATTATCTATCTAAGATGGAGAAGGAAGTTGGAAAGAAGGTAAACTATTACATATTCCATCATTGAAGTTTTATTTAGCTATTGGATTCTGGTTCCTTTGGTGAATTTTCTTCATATTGTAAATTGAAATTCCTGTAGATAAGAGTACGGTCACCTCAAACAAATTCAGCATTTCAAAAGCTTTTTGGGCTACCTCCTGAAGAATTCCTTATCAATGACTTCACTTGTCACTTGAAGCGCAAGATGCCCCTTCAGGTGATTATTTCAGTTCTTCTCTTGTGCTTCTTTCTTCTTATGTTTTTCTTTTCCCTTCCAATTTTCTCATCTTACTATGGTTTTGACCAGTTTCTAAATCTTCCACATAACTTATATCAATTCTATAAGATGTTCAAGTGTCTGCTTGTTTAGTAATGGTGCTTTCTTAGTGTAATTCAGGAATTCTGATATAAATTGTCAATTTAGGATCAAATAATCTTGTTGCTTTAGTTGGATTTCTCTTTTTTTTTTTTTTTTTAACATAATGTATGATTGTGTCTCGTGATCTTTATGTTTGTTTGGTACATAGGGTCGTCTATTTTTGTCAGCCCGAATAATTGGTTTCCATGCTGATTTATTCGGACACAAAACTACATTTTTCTTCCTTTGGGAAGATATAGAAGACATTCAAGTTGTTGCTCCCACTTTATCTTCAATGGGCAGTCCGATCATGGTCATCACACTAAAGCCTGGAAGAGGTATTGACGCAAGGCATGGGGCAAAGACCCAAGATGATGAAGGAAGGCTTAAGTTCCATTTCCACTCTTTTGTGTCTTTTAATGTGGCACAGAGGTACTTTACAATATTTATAATTTCACATTAAGTGAACCTTGTTCCCTTACTTCAATTTGATTTACTTGTTATGTTTGACTTCTCAATGTCTTTGAGCTCTAGCCAAAAGTTGCATTTTATTTCCATAAATCAGGAATTGTGGAAACTTCTATGGCGTTCTTCTGTTTCCTAGTAATCTAAGAGTTGCATTTTGTTTCCATAGACAGGACTGGTGTATGGCTGCTTTCTGTTTCCTCCTCGAAAATTTAATTCGGTCGTGTGCTCTTTTTCAGAATATTGATACTCTTATGAATGTTTTGGTGTTTAAATTAACAAAATTTTCTTTTTAGTTCACKCTGTTTGAAATATTAGAACTTCGTTCTTTGCTTCTTAACCAACAATTATGAACTTGGATATGGGAGACGTATATTTCATGAATACATGGAAAGGCTTTCTTCTCCAAGTGCACGCTTTATTATTTAAAGAAGAAAAAAAGATTCCAAGTTTGACTGGATATGAAGATTGAAGAATTTCAAGCATATCATATCGTAAAGAGAACATAGGGAATGTGTTTTTCACTTATTCTTTGCTCAATTCTACGTGTAAGTAGTTCATGCTTTTGTTGTCTGTACGTTCCATGGATAAAGAAACTTCCAGCCTTTTTATATCAACAATTACACTTAATGTGGCTTAATGTATCTTTTATTTTTCCATAAATATCAAGAGTCTCACCATGTTAGATGATTGAGTACCTGGCAGCATCTATTTTCAAAATTTTGACTTCCAAATTTTAGTTATTAACTCAAAACCTTTGAATTATATTGCATTCTATTCTTTTTCTTTTTTGCTTTAGCCCACTCCAGGAATATCTTCCGCCACCCCGCTGCTCTTTATGTTTCAGATTTCTCCACTTCTCTCATTCTTTTCTCTCAATTGCTTCTCTTCTTCCCCTCTCTGATTTCCCCTGCTTATTTTTCTTCTGTCCTCAGACTCCCCCAACTCCTTACCATCCTATTTAATGTTCTTTTCCAATCATTTATTCTGCTTTCTGTTTCCATTTTCATGACAATATCAAGATAGCATATTTTGAACAAAGCCTGCAGCTTGCTTATTTAAAGAGTGTGCTTCGCTTGGCTGTTTTCCCGATAAGCCCATGCTTTGATATACTTGCACAGTCAAACCTCTAACTACCGCGTCAAATAGAGTCTGATGTGTGTGATTGTCGGAAGAGTGTATTTGTTTGAGTTTAGTTTGATGGTGACATACAGAGGGTCCATTCAAGATAATTACTATAGTGTTGTTGGTTGTATGTCAACTAAGACAATATCTCTAAACACATATTGGTATCCAAAAAGTGTGGACCTTCTTGTGCAAAATGGTTTTTAGGCATTTTTCTTCATTGGATGTTCTGATTTACATCTATCTGATCAGAAATGGTTATGTTGGGTAAGAAAAATTTCTTCATAAGCTTAACATCACCTAGTTATTTATTCTTTTCTATCTTATAATTATTTTTCTTTTGATTTGCCTTCCCTTTTTAGCCACGTTGTATAAAGATCTCTCAATTGGATATGTTTGATTGCTGTAACTAAACCACTTGCAACTTGCAGYAAAGCCTTAAATCCTTGCATTGGTAATTTGARGGGATAGACAAATGCTCGAGCACTAAGATACTACATCTTGGTGATGATTAAGAATTAGGAATCTGTTTATTTAGCTGCACAATTTGCTACATCTAGAAACAATAATCTATTCTAATTATAGATCTTTATTAACTGTATGTTTACCTGCTGAACAGGACAATCATGGCTCTATGGAAAGCGAGATCCCTGAGCCCTGAGCAGAAGGTACAGATAGTTGAAGAACAATCTGAAGCTAAGAACCTACAAATAGCTGAAGAGGACTCCTTAGTGAAAAGCCTTCAAGCAACAGATGAAGACTCTGAATCTAGAAGCCTCGTAACTGAAGAGAGTGGATCTTTCTTGGGTGTTGAGGATGTTAGCATGTCTCTGGTCTACTCTTCTGTACTTTCTATTCCTGTAAGTTTTTGTCCAACCTTCTCCCGATGTAAGTTTCCAAATCACACCAGTTGAATTACGAATACTTGTCCGTTGCTAATTTTCAGGCTAGTTTCTTTATGGAGTTATTTGGTGATAGTGACCTTGATCGCAAGGTTATGGAAAGAGCTGGTTGTTTGAATTACTCCCACAGCCCTTGGGAATCTGAAAAGTTGGATGTGTATCAAAGGCAACTTTATTATAAGTTTGATAAACGTATCTCTCGATATAGAGGAGAAGTGACAAGCACCCAACAGAAATCTCGCGTTCCTGAAAGAAATGGTTGGCTTGTAGAAGAGGTTATGACACTTCACGGGGTTCCCCTTGGTGACTATTTTAATGTATGAACACTGCAACTCAAAATTCCCTGTTTTATTGTTTTGTGAAATGGGCTTTTGTACCTTGATATTTTTCATGGCTTAAGAGCATTTTTGTTAACTTATGTTTTGCAGCTTCATCTAAGATACCAGGTGGAGGAGGTATCTTCAAGATCCAACGGATGTAACGTTCAAGTATATTTTGGAATGGCATGGTTGAAGTATACTAGACATCAGAAAAGGATCACCAAGAACATTCTCTCTAATCTACTAGAGCGCCTTTTGGTTATGTTTAGTGTACTCGAGAAAGAATTTGTTACAGGAAATAGATGAATGTTGATAATGGTTGTCTTGCTGGTGGTTTTGTGATTTTTCGGGAAAAGACTGGGTCTATCCAAAGCATCACTTCCCAGTAAACACCCACTTCTCTTGGTGCTGYGTGAGTTGCTCCATGTCAGTGAACCTAGAAGCTAGATTAGCAAATTACATGCTCATGCTGGATGTATAGTAGCTTGGCAAGTGTACATACTTGCAGTCGAACAGCTCTGTTGTGGTGAAGCTTAAAAAGCGTCTGGTGAACCAAGATTACAGCTTCCGGAGAACGACCATAGGGGTGTGGAACTCAAGAGAGCAGCTCTATCAGATAGGGGAGTAGCATCTCTACTCTTCTGAATATTGTTTGGAATTGTGTTGTAGCAGATCTCCAAGTTTATTTTCTTCGGGAGACCTGATGTAAAATAATACTAGCTGAAAAAAGCAAGCATGATATGGATGTATGTTTTTCCCATTTAGAATAAATCAATCAGCAAGTTTTGAGAGTTGAGAGTCAAACATGAATCACATCTTACATTGGTACGTGGACACGAGTTTCGGGCTTTTACAATTCATTCTTATCGATRTTTACTATCATCAATTGCATATATATACATCTCATGAATTTTCGTCAAATGTTTTTTCATCTCAATAATTAATTTTTTAAAATAAATCTCATATATGTGATTAAAGTATATTTTAAAATAATTAAGATAATTATTTTGAAGGTATTCTTTTAGTGTTAACTATTTTAAGATAATTAACTATTCAACCTTATTAACATTTCGCCATTATATTTAGAAAATCATTGGGAAAAAGAAAAGAAAAGAAAAAAGAGTAAAAGCATCAGGGGGGTCGGGTGTTCGCAGAGACAAAGCCCTCGTATTGCCCCTCTCTCTTCAATCTTTTAGCCCTCGTATCCTAGGATGTCCGAGTCTTTCCCTTCTTTTCATTGATGATTCCTATCTCAAACTATSAACTCTGAACAATAACAACACTTCATTATCGATTTGCATCACTGGTGAAGGGAAAAAGAAAGAAAGAAGGTTCGCGCTTTTGTTTCTGCTTCAATTGTTTTGCCTCTCCTATTAAAGAGTCGGTCTGGCTTCTTCCTCTCATGGTGAAGACTCGTCGGAGAAGAAGGTTAGTTTKTTTGTCTCACTTATTCAGCACCTTTTCACGGCTTCATTCACTTTTACATCTCCTTTATATATCCTTAGAACATTATAGGTGAACCTTGTCGTTATTGGTCCTTCCCTTSGGTTCAAAAAGTTTTCTGTTTTGGGTTTCAGTTCCGCCCATATGTACTCTTATGACAACAAGTGAAACTATTTCAGCTGTAATGTACTTTGTTACTACTATTTTCTGCTGCCACCAAGTAAAGATTTCTCCTTTTRCTTTAATAATGTCTGATCTTCACTCTTTTCATTGCCGAAACATTACCTTACACACAACATTCTTTTCTGCTGCTATTTTTTCTCTGGGCATTTAAAGAGAATTGAAGCTCCTCTAAAATCTGGGATTCTATTTGACTTGTTTCCGTTGCTTGATCAGATGTTAGACAAGGTGGCTAATGTTGGCACTGTACTACATGTCTAAGATCTAGTTGGATTGACCAAAAAGGAGATTTTTTTTTTTTTTTTCAGAAGACTTGAGATTCTATAAGACAATGTATGGGAGAACGGGTCTAGATCGTTTCAAGAAAGCTCAATCTTTGGAACCATTTTCTGTCAATGCCAATTCATCTACCAATGCTAAGTCTGCCCCGCAGCCTGCAACAAAACCAATGCAGCAGCCTTTGCCTACTTACACTCATTACCAGCAAATGCACTACCAAAGTCCTGCTTTACAAAAGCCTGCTGGACCAGATGCAGCAGCACAAACCCAGCAAGTGACTCAGGTTGGAGGAGGCCAGTCGACTTGGCAACCCCCTGATTGGGCAATTGAGCCACGACCAGGTGTTTATTATCTTGAAGTCATTAAAGATGGTGAGGTTCTTGATCGGATAAATTTGGATAGGCGGAGGCAGATCTTTGGACGGCAGTGCCAAACTTGTGATTTTGTGCTTGATCACCAGTCTGTTTCCAGGCAGCATGCTGCCGTCATTCCTCACAAGAATGGAAGGTATACATGCTCCACTATAGTCTTATCTTCCTCTAGCTTCTAGATTTTCTTCTTTTAGTGATCTACTTATTACTTGGAGGTTTCTCATCCTCTTGTTCAATTATATTTATTCTCTTACTTGTACCTCTTATTTGTGCTAGTTGCATTCTTTATCTAGAAATTTCACTATTATGTATTATTATGATGAGAATCTTTCAGAGACACTGAAATGAAGAGCGCACAGATTTTCATATTTTTCCCTTTGATTAGTGGATTGCTGCCAATATTATGTTCTACAGGATGATGGAATCAGGCTTTTTAGCTTTAGATTTAACAAACATGATTTATCAAGGATTTACCAACAATGCCAACAGCTGACACTTGGGTTTTTCTTTTRGATAACTTCGAATGGAAAATGTTCAATTTTTCTCAGCGGTTTTGTAACTCATTAATTAGTTGGCTTTATTGTAGGATAAGAAAATGGTTGCTGTATCAAGTACAAGTTTAATTCCACAAGAAATAATCAAGAATTAATTGTAATACACAAGAAAAATGAGGAGTATTTTACACCAATAGATTATAGAAAGATTGTTTGTGAACTATMAAGAAAAAGAATCATGGAGGAGTTTTTCATGAAATGAATAACATCTATTTTTGTCAAGATCTCTGTTGGATTATGAAGAAGTACCAATGGAGCGAAATTAAGTAAAAATACTGCTTATTTTGTTGTTATTTGGGAGAAAATGATCCATGCATATGGTTCCTGTAATGATGCCAGTCTTCTGGGGTGTGAAGGGCCCATAATTATGAGCTTTCAAGATTTCATCCTCAATATCCTGTCGAAGGAGCCAATCATTATATCCTTCCGCTTGTTTAATTGCATGTGCTTCTAATGCTTCAGTCGTAGGGGCTAATGCTCCTTTTGCACCTTTTTACTCTTTGAGGTTGGGGAGCTGAAGATTTATATTCGTGTATTCTTGCTTGCTTGTTCTGTGCGTGTATCTTTCTTTTCCTCCTTTGCTTTCCATCTACATTTTTAGGTCTGTAAGCTTCTAAAATGCCTTCAGAGGTCGATTTAATAACGTCTTAACAATTCTCCAAGGAATTTGGCGCTGTTTTTGCTTTTTTTTAAAATATTCTTTTGGGATTAAAAGTATACTTGTTATATGGAGCAAGAAACCAATTCCAAGATGTATGAACCTTGCCTTAGCATGCATGGGACACCATTACACTGGTGCCTGGGTGCCCTCTAAATGAGAAAATCGAACTCTACTCACATGTGTTGTATGGTAACACTATTGAGCTCTTCTGTACATTGTGCAGCCATTTGCTTCAATCTCTTTCCTGCATGTCTTAATATAGTATAAAATAAATAGGTTCAGGCAATGCTAATAAATTTATTCACCTTAGCGTTCATTATTTAAAATGAAAAGAAAGTTTTTTATGATGAACCTTTCTCTTGTAGCATATATGTTATCGATTTGGGATCTGCACATGGTACATTTGTTGCAAATGAGCGGTTGACAAAAGATTCCCCTGTTGAACTTGAGGTTGGACAATCTTTGCGGTTTGCTGCATCAACAAGAATGTATATTTTGCGAAAGAATAATGCTGCTCTGTTTCCTCCACCGCCAGAACCGACAGAAATTAATCTTCCTCCGCCTCCTGATCCTTCAAATGAAGAAGCTGTAGTAGCTTACAACACATTTCTAAATCGTTACGGGCTTACCAGGCCAGATACAGATAAGCCTACTCATTTGAGTAGCTCCTCTAGCGGAAAAGATGACAGTCAGCTGAAGGAGAGGGCATCTAAAAGAATTAGGAGGACAAGAGTGGCCTTCAGAGATCAGGTAGGAGGAGAACTGGTTGAAATTGTTGGAATTTCTGATGGAGTTGATGTAGAAACAGAACCTGGTCCACTAGGTGTGAAAGAYGGAAGTCTTGTTGGGAAGTATGAATCCCTTGTACAAATAACTGTGATACCAAAAGGGAAAGATCAGTCATCTTTGAAGGAAGTCAGTGTTTCCCAAACAGGTGTGACCGAGAAACTTCAGCAAGTCCTTAACAAGGTAAAAGCTCCGACAAAGAGTGGTATTTATGATGATCTCTATGGAGAATCATTTTCTGGCAAAGTGGGTTCATCTTGGGCATATTCCCCTGTTGGATRTGGAAGCAGACAAGTTTCTCCAACTGGTGATG
Source organism: Rhazya stricta (assembly GCA_001752375.1). Classification (NCBI taxonomy): domain Eukaryota; kingdom Viridiplantae; phylum Streptophyta; class Magnoliopsida; order Gentianales; family Apocynaceae; genus Rhazya; species Rhazya stricta. Next base: position 132,956 of record MEJB01000021.1, on the reverse strand, counting down.
CTGAAGGGAAAGATGGCAGTGCCTTAAGTGAAAAGCCTGAGAGTAACTCTGCTACTGTTGACAATGAAAATGATGATGATTTATTTGGTTAGCCATAGTTGGTCAAATCTTTCTTTCTAAGCTTTGATGAGAATATCTGAAAGATGAATGGCATCCCTTCAAATACAACAAGAGGTACTTCTCTGTAAATGGACATTTTGTTGGTACTTCATCCTTTGTATTCTTTGTGTGGCATGCMCAACTGAGTTACTGAAGATTCCACTCTTTCACATCATAATCTATCTCAGATGAATCTGTATAAGTTGAAGGAAATGGAAAAKAGAACTGCTTGATATTTAATGATTTTGTAATGTAATTTGGAGCAATAAATTTTATTGATTAATGTTTACCTACTAGCTYGAGATGCATAATATTCGCTGAGTAAACTGTATCTGTAACAGACACTCTGTATGTGAACCTGCATTCTAAACAACCAGCACAATAGCAGCAATAGTTTTTGTCATTATGTTACTCAGATGGTGGTGTAAATTCAAACTTTTGTTTACCTGAGGAGATGAATGGTACTTGAAAATGTTGATCTACATTCKTCATTTGAAAAATTACCTTCACTGCCTCTGAAAGTATTTAGTTTCTTTCGAATCAGCTATGAGCAGATTTTGCTTGTGCGTGATATTTTCACTTAGAACTAGAATGACGTACTCGCTGTTAATTAGCTGCTGATTACCTCACGTGAAGAACGAAAAATGATAACATTCTCTGTTTGGATAGCAAGGGGGTTTTGTTGGGGGGGGGGGTGGGGTGGGCAGAAAAAGAAAAGAGAAAAAGGGGAGGGGGGGGGGGGCCGGGAGGGGAGCCAGTTGGTGTTTGAGAAAGAGAAGAATTGTGGAGATAACTGTTTTAGTTTGAACCATTGAAGGAAACCTGGTTCCATGGCTTGAGAGTTGGTGGCATGAATGTCAGTAGAATTACAGCAGGATCTACATGGGGCCTGAAATGGTCCTCCTCAAMAGCATCGGAGAAGAACCTTTCCTCTTGTCATTTTCTAGAAACTGTTAAGAAAAAGAAAAGTRAGCGACACAGTAACTTTGAGTTCTGTCGTGTGCGTATACTACATGGAAAGAGCTTAAGCCGGAAGAAGGTGACAAGGTAGCAAGGCAATGAAATGATATTTACCATGAGGAAGTTTTTCAGAAACTGATTCTTCTTACSAAGCCTCAGAAGTTTAGTTTTCAAGTTCGCATCATGGGCCTACCGAGAAAATTAGAAGAGAAAGATAAAGAGTCAGTTTTAATCAAACTATTGTTCAATCCTCAGCTTTAGTCGAGTCACTAGTGTTTAATATGTAGTTGGAAGTCATTGAATAGCTGTTGCTACTGGTGGGTGGTTTCTGCTTCTCCTTGTACGAGGAGCTAGATGGATGTTTTCATCTCCAAGGTGACATAATGGAACATCGGAGACTTGCAAACAGAAAAATTAGGAGAAGATATCAATCACCTGTTTCTTTTGATGTGTCTTAGCTGCAGCTTCTCTGTTTTTAATCTTTGTAAGCTCTAACCTGCGGGCAGTCTCCTCATCAGTCTCCATAAGCCCCTTGTATTTTCTCTTCCTTCTCCGACGAATATCGGTCTTTTCATTCCCGTTGCCATTCTCCTTGCAATGGAAGTATCTCACAGAAGAAGCACCAATGGAAGTCATATTCAAAGGTCCACATCCATGGAAAGAAACACCGCCTATACTCTTACCAAATGAATCTATCCCTAAGTCAGTTGTTCCTCCTAAGTTGCAAGAAATTAGGATATGAGATGTCATGTTCAGGCCTGGAGTAGAATCATGAAAATTTTCCACGACCAAGTCGTGTGTTTCTTGAGCCATTTCCTCTATCATCCCTTGGCTATCTTGAATTTCTGTGGCAAACTGAGCATTATTTGAGTTGTTGGTAGCTGCTGGAGAATCACTTTGGCAGGGAGGGAGCATTTTAGTCTCATACTCTTCAAAATCATGCAGAACTTTAGTGAAATGGCACTGAAGAGAATGTGTAGCGTTCAAATTGTTATTGCCCGTTACAAATGAGTCTATGAAGTCCCTCATACTTGTGACATTTGCAGGCCCCTGCATTGATATTGTTCTTTGAAACTCATTAAGATCGTGAAGGAGCTTGTCAAGTTCGTCATCTGTGAATTTTTGAGGTTGTGAAATCGGCTCCATTGTTTGGAGAACAGAAGCTCTTCTCAAGTTCATCATCCGTTTTATGCGTTCCTAGACCCCTCTATTCAATAATATTTTTACAAATTTAGAATAATATATGCGTTTTGTATCAGAACCAGCAAAGATAAATTATCAAGGGAGAGCAATTCTAGAWCTGCCTTTATGTAGCAAGAAAGATGAAATTAATCAGTCAACTGAAAGAATGAACGTGGATCCTCTTTCTTTTGGTTTCTGGGTGGATAAGTTACTTGCTGTTTTGTGGCTGGATGAACTACAGTAGCTTCACAATCATGCATGCAGCTCATGAAATGCAAATGAAGTATATGAACATTGTAGAATTATTCTAGCTCTACTTCATTATCCTCATGTCGTTAGTGTGTGGTCTGTTTCTCTGGTATCTTTTACATCACTACTGTACTAGTCATTGCAGGTAGTACCGAATCTTTCATCTCTTTCCAAAAACTCCTCATACATATGTATCATATCTAAAGCATTCTAGTGTTTTAGGCAAATAAAAGGGGATTCTGAAGTTGTATAATTGTGTTGTTTAATCAGACCATAAACAAAAGGGAGTCCATGTATTAGCTCGCTTGGCCAATTGTATTGTAACTGGCACAAAATTGTTAGTTAACCTGCCTAATATTATCTAAGTGATTATATAGTCTATTAGCGATCTAAATMGCGTTTATTTTTGGACCATCTAGATATGGAAATGAAGTTCAATTTGATTTTCCAAAAGGGGCCAAACAGGAGAATCTATTTTAAATACGGAGGGGTCGAAAGTAGATGTGGACAATGAGTCATGACCATGAGGTTGCCTCAGTACAAGGAAAGAAGATGCGTAGCAATCATCATCTCCCTCACATTTTGCATATTGTGATGAATCTTATAGTCTTTTGAGTTTCCTAGACATAATGAAATGGCATTGATCATCTCCACCCACCACCTAATGCTTTGCATATTTGTAGCCTACACCGAAATATGCCTTCACGCATGATTTAACCTGTRTGTAATGCCTCCCACCTTCTCATTCTCATCGTGCATTCTCTGGTAGCTAATGCACTCCTGCTACCGCGGAGCTCCATCCTAATTTCTTCAAGTTTCTGTAACTCTTTCCACGAGTCAGACCGACTCCAAGCTCCGCAATTTGGGTTAAAAAAGCATCAGTGGTCCGAAATACTTTAGAACCATGGCTTTCTTTTCCTTTGACACTTTTGGAATGGTTGTTACTTTGATATTAAGTATGAACATACGCGTTCCATAGACAGTTTAACTACCCACAAATGATGAATAATATGTATATGCAATTACTTGATGTGCCCAAAAGTATTGAGAAGAATACTATTCCACAGCTATGATGAATACTCTACAGTGTTATATTCTCCGGGAAGCGTCAAGCGAGCTGACACTAGCAAATTATACAGAAGATCTATGACCATGATGYTGATGATTATCCTGCTATATGTATGATTACGATTATTATTTATGGTGGCCATTAGCAGTGCAGGCGGTACCTTTGGTTATGACTCCTGAAATTATTGAGTCGAAAAGAATATTGCTTTTCATGATATAAGATGAGAACTGGTTAACAATAACAATTAGTTGAACGTACAGTAGAGAGAGAGGATAGAGACGAGAATATATAGTTATAGTGTTTGCTTCTTCTTCTTCTTCTTCTTCTTTATCTGCTTCTGCTCGAGGTTTGGCCTTCCCGAATAAACCAGCACGCGTAACACATCCAATTCCACCATGCTGTCAGCCCCGACCAGTCCAATCAAAGTGTGCATCCGGAACAGATCAAGCGATAGTCTACAAGACACGTGGCCGACATAAAATCAGCAGCAACCAACCATGGCCCGAGAGGGGGAAGAATATGAGCTCCCCTAGTMTTAGTGGGAAGATGCATAATGAGATATTGTCATGTTGGATATCTTTCCAAAAGGTTCCGCTGCTTGAAATATCTTCTCCATGGCAAAGACTTCTTGACTCTTGTCCCCACGCACGTACGACCACTCCTATAGTTGCATTGCCATATGATGGAATGAGTGGGTCCTCKGTAAGGCCTTGACATTACCAGTTTAAGGATAAAATGAATAACATATTAGAGTTAGGAGAACCATTCTACATGCTCTCCAACGTCGCTCCAACATGTATTATGATATACGTTGAAATCTGGAGAAAGTGACTGCTTAATTTGCTTCCTTTCTGCCAAATCGATTCAAGTAGTTAATCATGCATGTTATACTGTTGATACATTACTATGTTGACTAGTCCCATCTCATCTCGTCTCTTCAGATTCATCTGTAAGTTGCATCCAGCAACCCTTCTCTCCTCCGRCTGACTGACTTTATGTATATGTGTGTGCAGGAGGCTGCTAAACTCGTACAGCACCAATAGCCTCGGGGATGCTCGTACTACATCCCGCATGTAGGGTTCTGTGTATTTTCCAGACCTCTGCTCTCTTTCTAGTTTCTTGTTTCTGCATGATTACGTGCATGAATGTCATTTCCCACCGCCAGTTCCTCTCGTTTATATATACACATACAGGCAGCTRATTTTCTGACAACTGCATTTGCTGCCTTCGGAACAATAGATCAGGTGGGCTCTATTCTAGTTAGCTTCCTTCCTAGTGCTCCATCCATATTATGTGTAAGGAAATGAGATTGAAGATTTCAACTCGCATACGTTAGCAGGTAAGCTTGAATGAAAGAGAAACCTGCACTGGCAGTCATTCTTTAACAGTTATATATGTCTTACGCTCCATATATTTTTGCATTAACAGTATGATATTGTGCTACCATAGATCAAAAGATCTGCAAGTGATTTCCTTTTCTTTTTTCCTTTTTCCTTCTTTTGGAGCACAAAAGTCATTCCTTTTAGTAGAGAGGTTTTTTTAGCATTGAAATATTTTCAAATTCCTGGCATGCCTTTTGGTGGTTTCTCTTTCACTGCTGAAAGCTGCTCGAGCAAAGCTTCATCTTTCTGCCATATATGTGCATGGATATGGTAGACACTTGCWAGCTATAGCTATTCCTTTTATCATATATAGTAAGCATTTTCTAAGATAATATTCCAAAGGAGTATGGCCAAAAGAAGACTCATAAGAAAGCTACTCATGCCAGAATTGGGGTGAGCTTTTTGTTGAATTCAAGAAAGCACCTCCGAAATCCCAATTCCCATCTCACAAAAGCACGCACTTACCTAAACCATGGAGCTAGAGAGACGTGAGACCTGGATATACATTACCTGATTGCACATACTCATGGAATTGGGATCGAAGAAAGCTGACTTCTAAAAAGTATGTTGGCTTCTCCCCCTTGTTTTTTTGCATTAAAGGAGAACATTCAGAGACACAAACGAAATCTGTTTGATACTGTTCCGTCTTAGCGCTGTCTAGGAGTTGCTTCCTGCCTCAATCTGTAAGGCTTCGAGCTAACGAGCATTTAAAAGAGACAAAATGCAAATGCAAGAAAATTTTCGTTGTCGTCAGTGTTTCTGCATTTTTTCGCCTTAAGTTTTAGGTGTATATAGTTTCCCGAGATTCCGAGTTAAATCTTAATTAGTTTCCGATCAAAGAGTAAATTTGTGGATCCGTTTATAGATCCTAGTATTATTCCAAGGAGTGAGGTTCTGTGTGTTTGGGTTTTGCATTTGRATATACTAAACTCTCTCCTGCTTTTCTTCCATATTACGTGTCATCATCACAGTCCACAGAACAAATTAACAAAGCAAGTTAAGGAGAGCAGAATAATCTAGAAACATGCACATTACGATTTACCTTTTATTCTTAGATGGAAACATAATAGCCTGCGTCAATCATTTCTTTTTGGCAGAAAAGTTACATTCTATTTAATGTCAAGTGTCGACTTTGGCCGACTAATTAAGTTTCATGCAAATTAATGGCATATATATATATGCACGTAGGCATTGCATGACAGAAAGATATTTGAAGATGTACAAGCATTTCTGCAAGATTCCTCTACCCGTTTCATCTTTGATCGCCCAAAGTGCATGACAGCAAAAAAGTCGGAGTTTCTTACCTTAGTTCTTTTCTAGCTAGGAGAACATGCTTTCGGTATCCGAATGCCTTGTAGGGCTCTCTGTAGGAAGGAACAGCTAATTGATGGGATCCTCGGTGGATAAATACTCAGATCTCAACATTTAGTGCCTTGGTGAGGTCTGCCCCATTGCCCACATTCCAGACCTTCAATCCCCTACACAACACTAAATTTACAGTCATCGTGAGTTAATATATTTGGGGTCTAGCTAGGACATCTCACTTGTGAAGTTTACAATGCATATGATCCTCTTGCCCTTGATCTTGCCCACTTAGCTCTATCTGCCTCTTTTTTATTTTGTCCATTTTTTCATACAATTTTCCATATATTTAAACATCTCCGATCTGTCTAAAACCCATCTGAAGTACTGCTAGGATCACCAGTTCAAGTACTTCGTGTTGCTTCGGCAGCAGGCAACATTAACTACTCCCCTTGATGCTGGATTAATGGATAATATTCTCCTTGATTTTCTTCAACAGATGTTCTTGTCAGCGTTAGCAGGAACAATGGTTCATGCAGATTAAGATCCTAAATTACTCCTGAGAGGTAGCTGAAAGTTCAACTCGACGGGAGGTGATACCTTGTTAATGGAATATAATCAGAGAGAAAATGAAATTTATGAAACTTGGAACAAGACCAGACACTTTCTACACAGAAGAAGCTATCAGGTAACTGAGCTGATTCACATTTGATACTTCTGTTGAGATTATAAAAGAAATATTCCACATGTACCTTACACAATTTTCATTTCGAAAATGCAGGACCGTAATATCAGATGCTCCTAGTGATCTTACTATTATCATTAACAATATTACTTATCTTCTTCATAAGGTATGCTACAAAGAGATAGAAGCAGAAGAATTTAGCTCTCATTCTGGTTGGTTTCCTTCAACTGAAAATGTGTAAAACTAAACCTCAAGTTAACCAAATTAATTAATTGAAAGTCTGAATATATAGAAGGGATGTAGTGGATGGACAAATCTCCAGTACTGTAAGCAAGACTTTTATACGACTTTCTAAGCTGTGCAAACTATGGTTGTTGCCTTTTCCAAGTCCTTTTGTCAGATGATATCAGTAAGATCTCCAATTCTGCTGTGTCTAACTGCAGATTCCCCTTATTCCAAAGTGTGGTCTCTTACAACGACTAATTTGCTCTGATTCTGAAGATGACAATTATACTCTGGAGCTGCATGATATTCCCGGTGGAGAAAATGCATTCGAGCTATGTGCAAAATTTTGCTATGGTATCACAATCAGCCTCAGTGCTCACAACTTTGTATCTGCATTCTGTGCTGCAAAGTTCCTCCGGATGACCGAATCCGTTGAGGTGGGGAACTTCATCCTAAAACTTGAGGCTTTCCTCAATTCATGCATCCTTGAAGGTTGGAAGGACTCCATTGTTGCATTGCAGACGACTGAAAAGTTGCCTGAGTGGTCAGAACATCTTGGAGTAATTAGAAGATGCATTGACTCCATTGTTGAGAAAATACTGAAACCTCCACCAAAGGTCAGATTTTCTGTATCCTTTTCTGCTTGTCTMYCTTGTTGATCACTACTCAAGACTTCACATATATAAGTCGCAGTTTGATTTGAACGGAGAATACAATGTAGGTGACGTGGTCCTACACTTACACTAGACCGGGTTATGAACGAAAGCGCCACCAATCTGTCCCGAGAGACTGGTGGACTGAAGACGTATCTGACCTTGACATAGATCTTTTCAGATGCGTAATTGGAGCTGTGAGGTCAACAAACATGCTGCCGCCTCGGCTTATTGGCGAAGCTTTGCATGTCTATGCATGTCGTTGGCTACCAGAGATTGCAATGAGTAGACCTACAGAGAGTTCATCGGCTGCTCAAACAGAACAATCAGCGGATAGGAAACAGCGAATTCTTGAAATGGTTGTCAGCATGATTCCATCAGAGACCGGATCTGTTTCAATTGGATTCTTGCTGAGACTGCTAAAAGTAGCAAATTGCCTAGGGGTGTCTCCAGTAACGAAGGCAGAACTCGTGCGGAGATCAGGTCAGCAATTTGAGGAGGCAACAGTGAATGAGCTGCTGCTTCCTTCTGATCATCACACTTACGACATTGATTTGGTTCGGGCAATGCTAGAAAGTTTCTTGAGGCAGCAGCGGAGAAGACAATCAGAAGAGAGACAATCAACAAGATCAATTGAAAAGGTCGGAAAGCTTATCGACTCTTATCTTCAAGTGGTTGCAAGGGATGCAAACATGCCGGTGCAGAAAATGGTATCACTAGCGACAGCTCTTCCAGAAATCTCAAGACCGGAGCATGATGAACTTTACAAGGCAATTAACATCTATCTCAAGGTACCCTCCTACCTGGACCAAAAGATTAATCTAGACAAAGGTTTAACCAACAATCTAAAACTAATCCTGCCATGCATGTAGCTAGCTATTTCCCTGATTGAAAGTAATCAGTATGAACTATGAACTATGAAGGGAAAAGTACATGCCGCACGTACGGGAATTCTGTGCTTTCAGAACATTTCTTGGATTGCTTGGATAAGCCCTTCAATCATAGCATATGCCTATTTATCAGTTTGACGAGACCCGTTGCTTTACTTTATATTTCCAGGAGCATCATAATCTGACAAAAGCAGATAAGAAGGAGCTCTGCCGCATATTAGACTGCCACAAGTTATCGCCGGAAGTACGCTCTCATGTCGTAAGAAATGAGCGACTACCTCTGAGGACAGTGGTGCAAGTTCTCTTCCTCGAACAAGAAAGAGGTTCCAGGGTGAACATTCAAAAAGTTTCACAAGAAGAGCAGCTTCCGGGCAGGCAGCACACGCCACATAGCACAGTTGATTTTACCAAATCAAAACCGGCTCCAAGTAGTAAACAATCCACTAAAACAGAGGGAATCATGAGAAACATAGCACCTGATAGCACCAAGGAAGCACTGCATCATAGACTGAGGAAGTCAGATGGTAAGGTGCAACTTCAACTGGATTCCAGATCTAGTGSGGCTAGAGAAGATGGAGACGAAAGAGAATCAGAAAAAGGAAAGGAAATTAGAGAAGAGGGAAGTGCGGGAAATAAGCTGAAACCCATGAAGGTTTCGCAAAGGAAAGACGCAGGATCACAGCACAGCAATAGCAAAAGTAGACAGAGCTAGGCGTCTAAAGATTAATGAAGTCAAGTTAGGGAATCTATCCTGTAGACAATCACTCCTGAATCCTATTATTTGTACATATTTCCACAGCCATTCTTGTTCCAAACCGTTCCCCGAAGAGGGTTGTTTAATAACTCAAGCAGAACGCAACACATAATGTAGCATTTATTCAGTAACCCATACTGAGCAGATTTCATTGATACCGCATTCCTAGTTTCGTTCTATTTCAATTTGCTTAACGTTTATTGATATTCAACTTTGACGTGAGAAAGTGTAAAATTCTCGAGTAGTCTACTATTCTTCGAATTATGAATTCCCTTAGGGATGCCGATCAGCAATTCGAATTCAGATACTTGGGTTATATAGAGCTGAGCGTCGGGGGCCCTTAGCCCAAGCACAGACGCTGTTAGCATAGACTAAGTGGAGGAGATTCATGAGAACAAAGCTGGAAAGATAAAGGCCCAGCTGCTCTTTGTGATACAAATCCATCCTTGTGGACAATGCATGCATAAAAATTTGTCCACGCAAAAGCCGATCAGATTGGAACTCCTCAGCAAAAGAAGAAAGACGCTTTATTATCAAACCATAATTCACATTCTGAGGTAAATACAAAAGAGAATAAGCTTAAATGGCTTGCTGGATCCACGAACGGGTATTTCTGGAGCTTCCTACTCCTTGCTGCCCCTAGTCTCACATTCTAACTGAAGCTTTTCTTTCGCGAAGAGTTATCTCGAGGTTAACTCTTTCCCATTCTGACCAACCTGGTACTGCATATAGAGAGACAACAGCTTTATCCTTTGTATAGTTAGATTCAAATAAATGACTGTACCATACAAATAAGAAATACTTCTGTAATTATTTGCTTCTAAAATCTATAAAAGTGAAATCCTAGTCATGATATATTCCACTTAACAAACCTTCATGTCTTTTCTTCATTTAAAATAAAGACAAACCAGCATGAGATGCCAACTGATCTGCAACATTTCTGCTAGCGCTACTTTACATGAAATTTGTAGAACATGTAAAAAAAAAAAAAAAAAAAAAAAACTCTCTCTCTCTTCCTTTTCTTCTTCTCCTTCTTCCTTTTGCCCAGATTCAAATGGTTGGATCAAATGTTATAATATGACAATGATTTTCTGAATTTAGCAGAGTATCCATGTTCATTCTTCCCTCTTCAACTACATAACAAATCACAAGAAAGTAAGTTCTCCAATGCTGGCAAGAAAGAGGTAATTTCCTATAGATGTTACTCAGAATGAGACTAAGTTGAGGAACAAAAAATAAAAAACAGTTTAACAAAATGCAGGTAATGGTATGTCCTCAGGACTTATCCAAAAGCATCTATTTGCCAAAATTTGTTCCAGCCAAAAGATAACGACAAACAAGAAGTTTGAATGCATGTTTGCAAATTACAATATAAAGAGAATAAGTCCAGAGCCAACCGTATTCAATCATTAGATCAGGATAATTAGTAACAAATAGTTTGAAGTTCATAAAAAAAGGTGCATCTATCAGTTTTAGTCTCCATGAAAAAGAAATAATGTGAAGCTGAGCACATCATCTATGTTGTTTACACCAGGCACCTCCAACTACAAGACGATGTAAAACCAATTAATATGCTACCACTGTCAAACTAGTCTGTGAGTGGCCCAAAAGGATTTACATATGTCAATTGCACTCTATATACTGCAAAATGCAAATTTGTCACAGCAAGGACAAAAGATTCACACTGAAAGTGTAGGCATATTAACCATTAAATATTTGACACATATGCAAAACTTTGTAGACATAAATATCTCCATGCAAAACTTTGTAGACATAAATATCTCCTGACTTATTGTTCAAACATATAACAGGAACAAAGATCTTAGAAAAATTCTGTATTAGATAATGGCTCATTGAGGTATATTACCTGAGCTGCGTATGATGAGCTCTCCGCAAGAAACTTGACAAACTCTTGCTTTTTTACTTCATAGTTGAATCTTGATTGGTCCAACAGTGCTTCTTCTCTTCGCATATCGTCCAACAATCTCTCCTTTTCCCATTTTGATTCCTTTAGTTTCTTTTCAATTTCAGAATAGTTGTTAGGTAAATGTGACTTTCCTGAGACGTTAGGAAATTTCACATCTACAACTTTTCTGCATCCAAAGAATTCCAAGCAAKAGCTAGCCCATCAGGAAATAATAARGTTGTTGGAAATTGGTTTAGGTGAGAGACTGCTTCATGGTGTTTATTTTACAAAAATATGGCATAAGTTGTGAATGTATGATGGTAAGACTGAAACACTATAGCATTTGGCTGAGCAAAATCCACTAAATAGACCAAATTTAAGAAACAGTAAGAAACAGGATTGATATAGAATGTGTATTCATCAGCTACAGCTTTACAAATGCAAAAAATACAGCATGCTTAGTCTTGTGTGTGTGTGTGTGTGTGTGTGTATGTATCTGGAGGGGTTTAGGAATTGAATCCATCTTACTAGGGGCTTCCACTGCCACCATTTGGATATAATGAAGATACAGACGTATACAATAAACTATTGAAAGAATGGTTTACAAATGTCAATTATAACTACAAAAATCAGTAAGTAAACATTAGATACCCTTTAAGAAAGAAATCAAATATACTTCAAAAACTTGGCATCCATAGTTTGGTTGAATTTTAGATTCCACGAGGGCTTACATTGATCAGCCAAATTCACCAAGGATTTTACTTYGAAATGGCTGAGGCTTCAAAATTATCAAGTTCCGAGAGACCAATTCTTCAGACATTGATCTCAAAGGAAAACTTGATCACATCTTTCTCAATGTCATATTAACTTTCAAAGGGAAGAATTATAAACAAATTTCTGTTTATAACTAAAATTTTTACAGTATTAGCGCGCCTTCTTCAAGGCTAAGGTTCTTACCTGTTGCCAAAGGAAAAAACCACCCTGTTTCTTATCATTCCACCATCCAAAGAAATGGCACTATTGCTTATTAAAGGGCGAGCCCGGATCATATCTTCTCTGGTTTTGTACACTTGTAAGTTCGAAAAGAGGTGATAGAAAAGAGTCTCTCTCAGGCCATGGCCACTAGTTGTGACAAAGTAAAGATTCACATGGTCAATGTAGATCATATTTACAGCAAACCCAAGAAATCCAGGTGGGATTTCTCCATTCGGTAATTTTGGTTTGAGAAGATCGAGCCTCCTTTGTGGATCGTCAGCTATGAAGCCACCAGCATATGGCCTACACTTGAGCCAGTTAGAGGGGAAGAAAGGGGAGAACCATCTGCATACCTAAATTGCAGAACAAATAAATAAAACTAACCACTAACCTCATATTCTCTAGGCAAATGACAAGAAACTGATCATCTAAAGATCTTCCAATAGAGGTTGCAAGTCCATGAAGACCAGAACTTTTATTTATTAAGCCTTCTCTATCATATGTTTCCAGAYCTTTAACACAGGTTTCTGTATTGCAGACAACTGCTAGCATGGTTTCAATCCCCAAATATGAAGCCAGAAGCCTGTGATTCAAAATTTAATGTGAAATTTGTGAAACATATAAAAAACATTTTAGAGCACTATATCAATATATATTATTCAACTCTCATGCTTCAGAACATTCAAAAAATAAATTAGYAGAAGATGTTGCTTTCATATAGACACTTCGTAAACTGAAAAGCAAGTAGACTATTCTCGAACCTTAGACACCAGAATCACTCTTGGAACTCCCATCATGCTTGGTTTTTCCACTATCTTTCTCACAACTCAAACAACATGCTAATATGGAAAACATATTTAGTTCCAACTGACTCCATATGTACGAACAAAAAATYCACAAATCAAACTAACCTGCTAAGGTTATCATCCTCAAGTTTTCCAAGCGTTGCAACAATACCAAGAACATCCTTCATCCATGGAACATTAGAAGCCTGAATTTGATGATGAGTTTTCAATTGACACAAAATTCCAGCTGCAGAATTTGCATGCGTCAGAATACTTTTAATGGTCTCCTCTTCACTCTGATCATGAGAGAGATCCAGATTTTCCACCTTCAGTTCACTGGCTGAATGATACTTGCCAAGAGAAACTGAGAATATAAAAAAAAAAAAAAAAAAAAAGCATCACAAAGTAAGAAAAGCAACGTCAAATAAATAACTCTAGCATGTCAATGGCTTAACCAAGTAACTAATCTCTTTAGAAATTTTATTTTTGGTGAACAAAGTCACTAATTGCGCAAAACATCCATAAACTTTCCCTACTAGCCTAAACTTTTATTAATGAACCACTCTAAATGTATTGGCTGGGAAAATTCTATCATGTACCCAAGTCTTTTGGACCACAAGCCTTACAATGTTGTACCTTTCTAGAAGGTACAACTTCCATTTCTCATGGCGCAAGTACTAAAGCTTGCTGTCCATGAAAACCCGGCCCATAACAGAAGTTTGCRTTTTATGGGGTTTRATATTTTCGTATCTACATAAACAACCAAGATCAGCATACCGAACCTTCACCCATTCGTCAAGTTCAAACAAGAAGYGTCAAGAGGAAGGATGATGGTGACTCTTGAACCTTTAAACAATATGGCATTGTGCATCTTTTAAGTTTGAAGAGGACCAGAACCCCTTAAAGAACATGGTACTGTTAATCCTGGCCACACTTTTCTAAAGTTTGAATAAACAAAAGATTTCATCTTCGTATTTATGCTTTCCGTTCCATGAAGTGTGAACTGTATCAGCAGAATCCCTAGAACCTCATTTATTTTTTCTGAGCATAGAATGAAGAAAATAATTTGAAAACCACTGGTCACTTCATGAAATGAAGCTGTATATACCTTGCATATCTAGAATTAAGTCATCCAACCTGTTTCTCTCAGCCTTTAAGAATTTGATACTCTCTTCATGGTGCTTAATTCTACCACCAAGCATTTGTATATCATCTTGAAATTTCTGCAATTGTAAATCAATTCAGAATACAATATACTATTTTCCACCAGAACAAAATGGAAGTGTAGAAGAGATCCGAAAGTTAAAACTATACGTTCGGCCTTCMTGAAGAAGATGAAGAAATCATAAATAAACAAAGAAAAAACCTATTGCATGGAAAATTCTCAATAACCTTGGATTCACGAATAATCATTATTGACTGAGATGGAGCTGCATTTTGCATTTCCTCCCTTGTGGCCATTGAGGAATTGCCCTGAGCCACCTGATTTTCAGCTGATGGATCTTAGAGAAACAATGGCCCAGCATTCAGAAAGAGATAGTAGAAAAGATCTCATTAAAGGGTAAGCAAATCGAAGCAAAATCCGCACATATATACCCAAAAAAAAAAAATAGAAAAAAAATCGTACTAGTAGGCATGAGGAAGCTAGACTCACCGAAGCAATAGTCAAATAGGACCAGAGTTCCAAACCCAGGGCACAATGTTATAAACTACTTAGAACTCAGTACTAGATAAAAATTCCCATCTCCACCCCAACCCCCCCCCCCCCCCCCCCCCCAAAAAAAAAAAAAAAAAAAAAAATTCTCTTTCTGCATTTTAGAATAAGGTGAGGCATAATGTAACTTCTCCTCCTACTAAAAGTCAAAAGAGATTTCCCAGGCAACAAGTTTCACTGGCTGCTTAAAGGGGCACGAATTGTTGTTAGTCAAGTATTGATGACTCTATGAGCAAAGAATTGGGCTCACTAGGCAAAAGGAACACTATATAGCTCCAACAATTATCGAGAACATCGGAGCATTAACTGCTTGTAATTGTACAATTTCAACAACTTTGGAGAAAAATTCAAGAAATACGGAAACCATTTACGAAGAAAAATTTCCAAATTAACTWATAAAATAAGGAAGCAAAAGAAAACCCAGAATGTGCGAGCCTAACAACCTCGGTCAGTAGTAAAGTACCAGTCTACCGCTGCAGTTCGCTACCAAAGTTGAAGATGGAGTAATGAAGGAAGTCTGACCAACTTTACCAAGTCATGCATGAAATAAAAAAAGAAATCCGCAAAACCCAGAATGGATTAGGTGCTGTGCAAGTTGTGAATGAAATTTCCACAATCCAACCAACAATTAGCAAAGAGAAAATGCAATGAGTACTTACTAGAGCCGTCTGGGAATCGTAGAAAATGAAGAAGGTGAGYGAAGGGCCTTTTGCTCCTTTGCTGTCAGGAGTAGCAGTGATGAAAACAAGAACTGAAGAGAGGAGAAGAGAAGAGAGGAAGAGTTTGAGACTCGACACCAATTGGCTCTGGTCAATACGTCCCTTTTGACTGGGGGCGTTTCCTAATCGGTTAAGAATTTCGGTTTCAATTTGGTTCCAAGGATCCTTTCATGAGAATCCAACTAAATCCCAATTGTTTCGATTCGGTCTGATTTTTAAAACTAAGTTTTTCTTTATATATATAATTGAATTATTACAAAGGTARCTTTTAAAGAAATCATATATTTAATTTAATTRGATACGAAAATAATGGAATCAAATTTAAAGGATCGATTTTGTCCAAAAATCTGAATATATCATAGCTACAAAAGTTTAATGATTTCGACTAGCATATTTTTTCGATATCTCAATTTTAAGATCMTTATTAAAGATTTATAATATGAAAATAAATAATTCATCCAATAACTATACAATTACTCTTATATTTTAAACCATCAATTGACATATAATAATGCTCTATATCATCAAATAATAAAAAAGTATATATTGAGTGGTGGAAGAATCAAAACTTAAATTCCTATGCATTAGATTTTTAAGATAGTGCAATTAAATTTAAATMCTTACCTAATTAAATTGGGGTTCTCACTATTTGGAATGAGTATTACTGGTAAGTGTTGGCCTAKTAAAATCTCATCATAAATCTCCCTAGAATGAGTTTGCGTCATTCTTTATTTTATTTATTTCTGCAATTGAAATAGATAATTGTTTTAAATAATTATCTAATATATGCTGAATTATAGTTTAATTTTCCTTCATATATATATATATATTTGAAAGTCATTGAACTAATATTTTTTCATTTTACCATGATAATGAATTTGTACGTGAATATTTAAACTTGTGAATATATGACTAAGAAGATTTAAAAAAAAAAAAAAAAAACCTCATAAGCTAAAGAGAAGCGGATGAGGTGTTTTTTCCCTCTTGTTAAATTGATACTACTATCATTAGTAGTAGTACTTGCGAAAATGAAAAAGAAAACAAGAGGAGAGATAACATCATCAATCATCATCATCATCGTCATCAATCATCACTATCATCGTCATCAATCATAGTAGTACTATTTAAAGGAGAGACCACTTCATTCTTCTCTTCTCTTCTTCTCCTCTTCTGCCTCTCCCGATTATGTGTCCGTACCTTATGAGCAAATCGATGTGTACTTCCCCTCTTTAAACTTTTCTCAGTCTTCCGTACTTGAAAGGACGAAGAGGAGCAGTCCCATTCTGATTTTTATTTTTTATTTTTTCTATTGGATTGTCTTTACCTCCTATCTTCTTAGTTGTTTGTGGCACGGGGAGCATAACAACCTTCTCTACTTTCTGTTTTTCTTTTGCTTTCAAATTCTTCAAGTTGAATATTTTTCGCACTCCTGGTGATTGGCCGTTGTTTCTGCTCTAGTTTCAGTCCCAGGCCCCGTGCTATACAACGCACATAAGAGACTCAAAACCCCTCTCTCCCTCCATCAACTCCTCAGATCAGACAATTTTTGGACTTTCAAACTTTCCTTTTTTTCTTTTTTCATTTTCATTTGAAATATAAGGAGAAAAATTCAATCGTTAATCATCCTCATTATAGCCAGAAGCATCAACCAGAAGAAGCACAATGTGGGAACTCAAATTCAAGCAATCGTTCTCCCTCCTGTTCATCCCTATTTTTTTCTGAAAGGTACGTCATTTTCCTATCGTCTGCCCCTCCAGTCTAGATACGGTTCGTCAGGTTTTATACTGTCAATTATCGTTTTGGGGTTCTAGCCTTTTTTCTTTGTTTTTTTGAGGGGATGGGTTTTAAAACCCTAAAGCCGGAAACTTTCTGGGATGCGAAGTTCTCTTGGTTTTGAGTTTTAGGAGCTTCTGCCGTCGGGGTGAATGGATCCGTGGGGTTCAGGTCTTGGATGCAAGCCGGCATTGTCTTTCACTATTCCACTCCTCATCGTCCTTGTTGCTTTAATCTTTTTTTTTTTTCCCTGCAACCCATTGTTTGCGTGAATAAAAATTCGCATTCTTTAATTTGAAAAATACTCTCCGGATTTGCTTTTCAAATCAAGAAGTCTTTGTCTTTGTTAGGTTTTTTTTATTTATTTACTTGCAAACTTGTTATGCCACAGTCTGCTATATAATCAGGTGAGTAATCTGAGACTCATAAGAGTACTTTTTAACTCATGTATTGAAAGAGGAAAGAAGGAAATAAAACTCTATAGACCTAAGAGTGCAGTTCGGAAATAAATACTATGAGAAAGAAGGAAATAAAACTCTGTAGACCTAAGAGCGCAGTTTTGCAATAAATATTATGTAAGAACCAGAATGAACATGGAAACTCCTAGACCTGAGTAAGTTTGCGTCTGATTCTTTAACTACTCCAGACTATATTTTTTATTATTATAAGTGATACTCTACTGTTTAGATCATTCTTTCATGGCAATCTTGTCTGGTCCGCTTGTGTGAACATTATTATCTTTTTTGGGCTTGATATGGACTTGATTCTGTTTTTAGTCGGTTCTGCAGTCACATAATCAAGTCTTTGTTCCTTGTAAAACAAATAATTGGTCTATATTTGCTTGTTTCCTCACATTGATTGCTCTCTTATCAGTTGATCTCGGTTTTTATTGATGTTTTTACTTTTTGGGGCACATTAGTTACTTGTAGAATTGTTTGATATTAAATTGCTCCTAAACTTTTCATTTGTATCATTTGTATTTAGTATTAATTATGGTTATACATTTCCTGTTGTACTTCCCATGCATCATACTCAAGTTACCTTAGATTGCCAAATTCCAATTACAAAGAAGAATGTCCTGCAATCTCCTATTATGCTTGACCTTCTTGTTTGCCTTCACACAGCTACATTCTTGTATTCTGGGAGGCCAAAAACTTTACATCAATAGATTAAGTCTTTGAAGCAAAACAAGAAGTTTCATGTAGTAGCTGCCTCTGAAAATGAGGAGAAGGATGCACAGAGTCTGATGAGTGTGTACATTGTATCATATAATCCAGAATATACTGCCCTAGTTATGATACCCACACATTTCTGAAAGGGGCTGCGGGAAAAGATGAGGTCTCATTAGAACTAGAATGGAATTTTCTTTTGATGAGTAGGTTTATCTCCACGGCACTGAAACACTATAAAGATTAAAGAATTTTAACACAAACTAGAGATTAGAAGGCTATAATTCCATCCATGTATAGGATATCTTTCTTTTATGTCTGAATGGCTCTCTAGTTGTTCCATGCCATCCTAACAGCAAAAGACCTTACGTTGTTTTCACCTACCAGACTTGAAATCTTCTCTGCTTGATGCATGAGACATTTTGCCAGTGCTATTATTTTGAAGTGGAGGTTTAGAAGTTGGTTATCAGTAACAATGTGAGCTACTATACTGATTCTTGAAATGACACATGGGAGCTTGTAGTTTCTGTGCAAAGAATGACATCAAAGAAGCTAAATTTTCATCTGTGCGCAAAACATACAAGTACTGCACAAGTTCTTATTTTTACATGCAGCTACCCAGCATAGACTTCATGAAATTGATTGCTGCAACCAGTTATGAATTGATGAACTCTGAACTACTACTGTGAATTTGACGGATACACCATTTGGTGGATCCTCTCATTTTTTAATGTTACTGCAGCCTTTGCAGAAGTATGGAATGAAATGTTTCCATTAATTATTCATCATAAGGGATTTATGTTGCCTAATGATTTACAGGTATGGATTGTTTTGAGAGCTGGAAAAGATCATGCAGTGCTTAGCGGGATTAAAGCATATGTTTTCTGCTTTTGCCAGTTGTTGTGATTCTGAAATTTATAAGCAACCTCGAGGCTTGGAAAATCCTGAAGCTCTTGCCAGGGAAACTGTTTGTATGTCGCTTGATTTTTGCCAACTATCTCCAGCTTTCTAATCGGATGCGTGCTTTACTTTCAATGTCCCAATCATTTAGTTACAGCATTGCGAATTGGTAATCAGCTGGCACCTGAATTAGAAAACCATACTTTACTGAGGGGTTTTGTGCAAGTGCACCTAAATGGGATGCATTCAGCTCTCTGGTTGATGAAAGGACCAGGTTTTTAGAGAACTGTTTACATTTATTTTGCAACGGGAAATTAGAGTGTGAAAGAAGGTAGTAAATTCATTAATAGGATTGTAAAAGATTCAAACCAAGCTGAGCTTCCTTGGTTTTGCCCAATCTCAAGCTTGGCTCTTTATAGGAATTACACAGCTCTAGCTTGACTCAATCAAGCTGGACCATAACTTGAGCCTCGAGGTAAATTCAAGTCCTTGGGGTTTGCATAGCATCTTTTGATAGCCATAGATAGATGAGAGTGGACGTTTGACCTCTGATTTGGATGTCTTTATGAATTTAAAATGTGAAAGAAAAGGCAGGTTGTTGAGAATGGTGAGACTGATGGCAGCTATCATTGCTGCTACTGGGAGGCTTCATCAACGATGTTGATGGCAGCCTTTCCAGCAGTTCGTTGGCTAGTTTGGTTCATCACTTGTTCAAGACCTGTCTTACATGACATTATATGCACGTAAATGCTCTTTACCCCATCAGTTGGTTGCGTCCTAATGCTTGCTCACGTGTCAAGCTTATGTGGCCCTATAGTGAAGTATATKCAAGATGCACTAAACTGGATTTGTTTTTTCTTTACATAAATACAGTTAGTGTCAGTGAAATAGAGGCGCTGTATGAGTTGTTCAAGAAGATCAGCAGTGCTGTGATTGATGATGGGCTTATTAACAAGGTAAGAGACACACACTTAATGTTACTGGCTTTATTCAAAGATAGATATACCATAAAACTTGAGTATCTTGTAATCTCTTCTGGAGATTATATTCCTTAGGTTTTTTATCGGTACACACTTTATTGGTATTAGCTTCTTTCTTTATTGATGTTTGCTACTGATGGCTTTTCAGGAAGAGTTCCAGCTTGCTTTATTTAAGACAAATAAAAAGGAGAGCTTGTTTGCTGATAGGGTAATTTCTACATATGGCAAAAGTTAAAAGTAGAGTATTTTGTTACACATCTGCCTCCAGTGCGATAGGAGCCTTCCCCCTTCCCCGACAGGAACCTCTTCCTCTTCCCTCTTCCCAGTTCTTGGTTGGGAAGTAAAATTAATTTTTTTTACTTTAGTTGCCATTGAACTTAAGTGTCTTTCTATTCTTGAACGCTTTGTGAATGAAATATCTTCCCTTAACCTAAATATGCTTTTGTTTTTTAAATTAAAAAAATCATGCAGGTATTTGATTTGTTTGACACAAAGCATAATGGAATATTAGACTTCGACGAATTTGCACGTGCTCTTTCGGTCTTTCACCCAAATGCCCCAATTGAAGATAAGATTGATTGTAAGCATCTAACTTCTATTGTTTCTGGTTTCTTCTTCTTTGAGTCCATTTACTTCATTTATTCGTCAAGAAATTTCCACTAGGTCAGAGAGATGTCGAAATCCTAGCACATAACAATTAGCTCTGTGTTTTGCAATTTGATTTTCTACTCCTGCCATTTTAATCTTCGTGGATCACTTGTTGGTTTGACGGTCACTTAATTGGGCTTTTACTTCATTTCTTCTTGATCCTTTGACCATTCCTCTTTCGATTAATGATTTTGTGTTGACTATAATACTGAACTCATCCTTTTGTAGTTTCGTTCCAACTATATGATCTCAAGCAGCAAGGGTATATAGAGAGACAAGAGGTAACTTTTTTACATTTCACYTATTTTATGGACGAATGTGCTGTTAAACTCTTGCAGTCTATTTAAGAAATTCAAATCTTAATATGGTATATGGATAATTTACATATTTTCATCTATTCTGTAGGATCTTTGAGTAGCTTGAATGAAGTTTGTTTTTCTTATGCATGGTTGCCTTTTCAAGGTGAAAGGAGGCTATGTTTGGAACTATAGTAACACGCAGTTTTTATGTCTTCATAAGCATTTTTATTTTGATGGAACTCGCCGAATTTTGTCCACTTATGAGTTATTAGCTATAGTAAACCCTAAATTGCCTACTATGTCATGAGAATAGCAACTTAGGATCAGAAAAGTAACTCCGTAAGCATTCATCCTTCAACTGGTGGAAGTCCAGTAATTTTCAAATGAATGAGTCAACCATGGTACATGAGAATTTGGGTGRTTCCTAGGATTTAGCGGTTTTGTCTTAAACAGTTATGATGTCACTCTTTAGTTGACAACAATGATCATGATATCATCCTGATATTTTCAGGTCAATTAATCTACACAGAATAGCTTTGAAGTTCCAAGACACGAAAATGTCTAATTTTTCTATTTGAACAGAAAGAAATTGATATGGATTGCTATTTTGTTGTGGGACCAGCCGATAGGGCAAAAGATATTCTGGTACTTTTGCTTTAGTAAACATGACAACTATGGCTATCATGTGAAATGGAAGAGATTGAGATCTCTTCCACTTTTCTGATGGCAGTCTTCTCTTTCTCCTTTTATGTACAATATTTCTTTATCCTCCTCCAATATGATAGGTATTTGACTAATATTCACTTTAATACCTTTTTCCTTGTTGCCTCATTTTGATTTGCATATTGAGAAGTTTAGTTGATAGAAACATGTTTGTTTCTATTCAGAGCATCTGGGCTTGTAAAAGTTCTGTTATTGTCCTTTTTGTCCTTTTTCATTTGGTTAGCGGAGTTCCTAACTTTATCATCATAAAAATTGCTATCTGCATCGATTTGGAATTTTTTTTTTTTTTTTTGGGTCAGATGTTTTCATGCTTTGCTGGAAGGATTTAATTTTTCTTCCTTACTTTAGGTAAAGCAAATGGTAGTGGCAACACTTGCTGAATCTGGTATGAATCTTTCGGATGATGTGATTGAAAGTATTATTGATAAGGTGAAGTTCTAGTTTAGCATCTGCAGTGCTTTTTATTTAGCTTAATTCTCGTTGTAAGCTAGATTTCTGCAATGCATATAGATATTTGTCATGTGCACTTAGAATATTTATATATACAGAATTTGTTCATGATGTGATCTTTAGACTAGAATACTCTAGCATTTTGTCAGTGATTGAGTAATGTTATATTCTGTGTGTCCATCTCAGAGCTCATGCCTAGGAATGGTGTCAGGAATATTGTTTTGTTGCGTGGATCACCATTAATGCTTCAATGCATTTTTAACTATTATTATTAATTTATCAATGCCCTCTTGAAATGATAGACATTTGAGGAAGCTGACACCAAACAAGATGGCAAGATTGACAAAGAAGAGTGGCGTAGCCTTGTTATTCGGCATCCTTCTCTTTTGAAGAATATGACCCTTCAATATCTCAAGTAAGTTCACTTCCTGTTATCTTCCGTTATTTGAATCATATTAATTGATTGCTTGGGAATTGGAGCCTTGTTTTGTTGAAAAAGCACAAGTTTAATCTCCTGGTGGTATAACTATAGTTTCATATGTTGACTTGGCAGGGACATCACTACTACATTCCCGAGTTTTGTGTTTCACTCTCAAGTTGATGATACATGAGCTGGAACTTGCACCAGTTGGTGTGGTTTGTTCTGTAGAAAATGTGGCAATTGCGACTGTAGAGTTTACAGAGATGCATTGGGGTGATGGGAAGCATAGGAGTAAACATTAGAATCTTTTTAATTTCTTTTTATATATATCTTTCCCTCCGATGAAGGGAGCGTCCATTTTGTGGCCCTTATCCAAGGACTATAGAAGATTTTATTTTCTGGGGTGGTTCTGAGCATAGATTTGTGTTTCTAGACTTGTAGTTTGAATGAATGCCTGGCTATGATCCGGATGTGATGGATACGTTATTTGTTTCTTTCCAAATGGAAAGGGTTGATTTTGTAACTTGCTTTGTAAGTCTATAGAGGGCTTCAGCTTAAGGTGGTGTATTAAGGAGAGTAGCCATTTTCAGTAATTTGGGATTATTTATATTTCTGATAATAAAATAGACATTACCAATTCTTGAATTCCATTTTAAATATATTATTAATGATTTTTTTTCATTATTTTGGTGCCGCTGTGAGTGAATAGTTTAGCAATGGAGTTATGGATTCATTTGGATTTGTTTTTCCATTTTCTATAAATAAAAAATATATGGTTTGTGAGATTTGTATTTAGGGCTTTTAATGAATAGTATATTATTGGGAAAGCGCTACAGAGACCCTGCCAGGGTAATTAATTAAGAATTAATTGCAATCATCAGCTCATGGGTATCTCTTGAAATTTTGAGAAGGGGTATAGGGATAGGAATGTCAATTTTCGTACAAAGTCTGGCAGGAGGAGAA
The DNA here is from genome assembly GCA_001752375.1 of Rhazya stricta. Taxonomy (NCBI): domain Eukaryota; kingdom Viridiplantae; phylum Streptophyta; class Magnoliopsida; order Gentianales; family Apocynaceae; genus Rhazya; species Rhazya stricta. Next base: position 109,081 of record MEJB01000021.1, on the reverse strand, counting down.
ATTATACTGTCCATATCGCCTGCAAAATCCCACAAAAAAAAAGAAAAAAAAAAACCGAGACAGCAGCGAACCGAAAGGCCAAAGGGGGCTCTTTCCCGCAGGTATTCTCTGACAATCTGCTTTCCATATCCAYATCGTTTTTGTTTTCCCCAGAGATGGAATAGAAAGTTCCTTTTTTTCTTTCTCTTTTGTGTTGCACAATCGAGACTCAGGGACGCTTATATTGTATGAGCTCTTGCGTTGCTCTTGTATTTCTTTTGCTGAATAATGCGAGGCGCGGGTTGCGTTTGAATTCACAAAGCCTTTATTTTTACTTTTTGTGCGTGTGGAATCAGAGCTGCTGTCAGAAAGATATGGCAGAAAAAGGAGGAAAAGGTTTCTCAGTATCCAAAGGAGGAAAGTCTTCTCTGGCATCTCCTGGTAAATTTGAAGTTTTCATTTTTCTTCCCCTCGTGTTACTTTTTCTGGGCCCTTTTTTTGTCAATTGCTTATTCGTATGATATATATCTTTTTGAGTATCTGTAGTTGTTTTGTTTTTTTTTCCCCCGCGAATTTTGTTCTGTTTTTAGCGTCTTCTTCATGGGATTATCGTTTCTTGATCCCATAGGTTAAACAGCCATATCATCCAGGCCAATGGAAGTTCTGAAACGGACCTTCTTTGGGACAGTTTATTAGGTCGTGTAAAATGTTGGTGTAAAGACTTGGTCCATAACAGAAACTCCCCTTCCAAAATTCACTAACTTCAGCTTGGGAACAAGCTACTAAGTTTTCTGATGTTCTGAATATTGACGCTTTACCTAAAAGGATACTTATAGTATAGATATAGGTCGATGGTGTAAGTACTGAACAATCCTGAAATCTTGATGAAATTCAAACACTTCCGGAGTGTTGTTCATCATCCATTTGTATTTGCCATTTCAGTCTTCAGAACACYACTTTCTATTCTACCTGAGGGCCAGATGATGACCAAGGTTTTGGGTATCCTGTGCTTGGGTGTGGATTTGGAATAATTGGGAGGGGTGGGGAGGATTATCGAGTAATATGGATTTGTCACATAATTGGGAGAATTATTGAGTATGTGAATTCCGGGCTTGAGATATCATATCTTGCACCAGTTATCTAATTGAGTGACACTGATTTGTGAGATACATCTCATGCTGACTGCTTAAAACAGATAAATTGTATAGTGAGAAAACAAAATATGCATGCTCCTAATGCTAATGATACCTTAATATTGTACTTTATTAATGAATGTGATGTTGAGATGTKAAGTTGATATCATGACCTAATTTAGAAATTCATTATTTTGCTTATCAGCATTGTAGTGAAAACATGGATTCTCTATTTCCTTTCAAAATGATGTCCTGATTACTAGTTTCTATTTCTTTTTCCAGATATAAACATGGCATACGGATATGTAATTTTACTTGTTATGGTTGGTTGAGTGGAGAATTGGGATGACTTTGTTGCTATGTTAATGTGTTCCGGTTCTTTTAGATAGATGGACTATGTTACTTTGTTGTATTATGTGCTCATTCTATTTTGTTTATTATAAGAAAGAAAAGAATCTGAAATTCATCCTGTATGTGCGCTTGTATGTGCTATATCCATGATGTGAGTCTGGGGACAAGAAAGACAGAAGAAACATAGGGAAGTTATGACCTTTAATTCTGTTTCTAGCTTCATCTTCAAAATAATAAACTAGACCCATGACAAAGGAAAAAGATAGCCTAGAGTATGCTATTGCTGGCTACATTTTGGCTCTACTCAAACTCAAGCAAGGATAGCACAGTTTCCGCTATTTGGTTAATGGCTTAATTGGTGCCCTTGTTACACCTGCTTGATTTTGGAAATTCTTGGTCTATCTGGATGCAGGCAATTTATCTGTGTATTCCCACACAGTAGAATAGAGTATTTCTTTCCATCTCGTGGAAATTTTGAAGGGAATGTGATTCCCTTTACTGTAATACAATAATGGAAGAGATTCCCTCTTTGAAAGAACCCCACTTTTGCCTCATCAAACACTTACTGTTCTATAAACTTTTCAAACATTGTGCTGGAAAGTGTGATCTTTCGATTTTCGTTTTCCCTTTCTACAAATGTTTTCGAAAAAATTTCAGGATGTATGAACCCTTGGAGAAGTTGTGAACTTGTTTGGAACCGAAAAAGGTCCTTGTTTTTCTCCTTTTGTTTTATTATTGTTATGTTCTGTAGCAACTCTGAAAGGGAAGGACGATAGCTCAACAAGGAAGAAGAGAGAAAGGAAGGTCCAGTTTGACTCTGAAGGTTAAGTTCATTAAAGTCTAATTTCTGAAAAAATGTTTTAGACTATTTACATGCAATGTGCTGACCTTGTTTTTCGTCTTTGTTACATATGGTTCTGTTTTCTGTCACTGAAGCATTCTAAATTTTCAGATTCATTTAATGGATTAAAATCCAATGGGATGGCTCATGTACCAATTACCAAGGGTTCGATTTCCACCTTTTGCTTTGCCTTTGAATCTTTCTTACTTGTCAATTTATTGTTTCATGTCAATTGGTACCCCTTCTTTTGGCACTTGTTGCTATGTTTTGAAATCCCCTTCTCACTAATTATGTTTGTAAAGGTGATGGGGGCAAAGGGGGGAAAGTCGAGAAGCCTGCAAGCACTGTCAAGAGTAGCAAGGCAAAAGAACCTTCTTTTGAGCTCACAATCGATAAAGGCTAGTGCTTAACCAATTCTATAATTACCCCTATTCACTGTCTCTTTCTCAATTTTGTTTACAGTACTTCAATTATATGGCATAAACTGCTCTTCATATTTTACTTCTACATTAGATTAGTTTCTTTTTTGATGATTTCAGCTTCCAGATCCCCTTTCATTGAAGTGTAGGATAAAGATTTTGGTTGTTCTTATTCTCTATATGAAGCAATATTGCTTCTTGCTTAACTAGGAAATTTTAAAGGATTGTGACATCAATGAATGTGGGTACTCCTAATGGTCTCCTTGACCACCTCTGTGGCATGTCATGTTTGGAGGTCCTAAGTTGGTTAACTTTTTGGTGGGTGATGGAGAGATATTGTCTCTGTAAACAAGTTCCCTTTGAATTTGGAGCTGCCTGATGGGTCTATCTGAGTAGATCCTTCTGGTGAATCCAACAGGATCTTGATCTGGGTCAGATAGAATCTAAAAAGCAAAAGAAGTGGAAGAAAAGGCTGTTGGATGAAATGCAGGATAAGGATTAATCTCTATGAATTGGACTTTAGATGCGTGAATTGTAGTGCATTTTATGCGACAATAAATCTGTATCTGGGCCGGGTTTGGATTGGATGAAACACAACCTGATGTAAACCACTTGTGAAATATGATAATAGGATGGGATCAGTCTTTGGACATGGACAAGTTATATCCCTTTGAGGTCTTAGTATAGCTTGGGGCTGCAACTGAATTTCCTTTACCACCTTCTCTGTGTATATTAAACAGCCCAATTGCAGAAAATGTACTATTTAAGAGGAGACTAATACCCTGTAGAATCGTATATTTACAAAAAGTAAGAAGAATTCATTATTTACACGCTCTTTATTGGAGAGTTTCTGTAGTTGAGACAGAGCTGAGCCTTGTCTGTTCCACCTGTAACAGAAGTTAAATAGATTCTATCGATATGTTTAAGAAAATGCTCTTTTTGGTCCTAAGCGTCCCAATGATCTATGTGCAGAACTTCCTGAGAATACGAAGTGCTTGATTGACTGTGAAGCTGCAGAAATTTTACAGGGAATTCAGGATCATATGGTTGTGCTATCCAGTGATCCAGCTATAAAAATCCCTATGTGAGCTTCTGTCATTGAGCTTCATGAGATTGAAAGAATTATCTTTTGGTTATTTATCTATTTTTTCTATCACTTTTTGTGCTTTTATCGATTTCTATGTGAAATTTATCTTGCATATTGAGAATATGCTGGACGGATCTAAAGTTGTTCCTATCAGTTCATTTGACAGTGCACTGATGTATGCCAAGAGAGGTAGTATTTACCCTAACCCAACGACTGCTCGACGAATACTTGAGTATCCTTCATAACACAAAAATACATGTATATGTTGATTTACTGACGTAATACAATGTGACATTTATGTATTTCTTTTATGGTAGCAATGTATATATGTGTGTGCGTGTATACATATATACAGGCTTTCTATAACACAAAAATACGTGTGTATATTGATTTACTYACGTAATACAATGATACATATATGTATTCCTTTTATGGTAGCAATGTATATATGTGTATGTGTGTGCGTGTGTATATATATATACGGGCTTGCTACATATATATGGGTATAGCAACACTCCATGCTAGTTAGTTCGGAACTATGTGATCCCTTAATTCAGATTAGGCCTCTTAAGAAGTATGGCATTTCAGAGACTGAGGTATGCATCTAACCGTTTTGTTTATATATATATATATATATATATTTTCCTGGTAGTAATTGAATGCATCCAAATTGTATTATGACGACAGATGTGCATGATCGGCAATATACAAGTAGAATCTGCAGATGAAGTTTTTGCTCTTGTACCATCCTTGAAGGTAAAACATATAGTGGCCTGGAATAGCAGGAATTTTGATTACAAGCTTGTCTTCTGTTCTGCTTCTGTTACTATGTCAAATTGGTGAGATCAGAATGGCTTTTGAGGATATTATATAGAGGAATGCGTGGTTAGGAGAGAGAATTGATGTTCGTATGATCCTGTTGGCTGAAGTTTGAATGAGTCATAGGAGATATCTTTGCATTTGACGATAATGATAGTAACTACACGAAGGCCGCTAATGCTCCTATTAGATGAATTTAGGTGACTGACATTCTATCTCCCTACTTAACGTTTCCAAGTTAGTCCTTTCCTGCTTATTCTTTATATAACTTGTCCTCTGTCATGGAGTTAGTTGATATCTTTCTGTTCTTCTTTTCTGTTTTGCATTTCTCTTGTGCTTATTAGCTGTATGTCTAGACGTCCTTGTTCTCTTCTCACCTTAAATTTCATATTAGCTGTGTCATCTGCAGTTCTAGGTGTATTCCTAATAACCCAATTTTCCTGTACTCCTGAGGAGAAGACTAACTATAAAATTTGCATAATTAATTGTATTAATGTGTAAATCAATAATCCATTGTAGCTTTGTTTGGGAAGGATGTTGTTTCAGTTGAATCATTGTTAGGTGTATTTGGTGTATACTTTTTTTCGTAGGGTAAAAAAAGCAAGCTGACAGAACCCCTCAAATCTGTCCTGGATGAACTAGCTAAGCTCAAGAGCGCAGTATAAATCCTCGGCAAGAGCGGGTAATGCGTTGACTATATCATCTTCTTTTCATTTAGTTGTGACCTAGCAATGATTTATCCAAGACACTTAATGTGCTTCTCGAGTTTGATGTGTCAGTCTGCTATTGTATGTGAAAGGCATTTTGTGCATAGCTAGCTTCTTTGAGGAAGTGACACTGCTAGTTTTTTGAAATGCAGGTACTGGTTGACGTTTGGTGCTCTGTAAATGTGATATGCGCTCCAATTTTGTGAGGTATCTCAGGCAGATAGCTGTGGTCGGTGGCTTGCATTCACCATTTTCCTTTTCTGTCCTGTCATACTGTGTTGCATTTTGTAATTATTGGCGATCATTGGCGCTTAAATGTTGTCTAACATTCAATTTATGTCTTCTGTACCTCATTGTCCTTTTCTTCTGGACAATTTCCCGCATTTCTAGCTGCAATTGTGACTCGTCATCTCTGTTGGCTGAGAGTTGATTGCTTCGTCAGTTTTAACTATTATTTTTTTCCTTCAACTCAACCGTCCTAAACGACTTMCAGTTAGCTTCTCCTGTCGCTTGACATTAGAAAGATGTATGCCGAGTAGATTAGTTTCTATTGGAAAATTAAGGCATTGTATATATACGGTAGTTGGAGGAACAGCTGGGATGTTTACCTTGGAGTTACTACTACGTGGCTAAAGTACTGAACGACGGTTTAGTTTCCATTCTTAACCAGCCAAGGTTTTAACCGAACTGTGAGCGCAGGTACATGTATAGTTGAATGAGAATTCAACTATAACCGATTTGCTAGTAATTAAGAGGCCTTKCTCTCTATTCGAAATTGCATTCTTTGACCCCATATTTCCAGCAGTTGAATGAAAGTTGACGATTGATTTGGGATTTCAGTAGATGTACAATACTCTCTGCTTTAAACCGTGCTGCTTGTCCTTGAAATTTATTGAAGTTAAATGGTACTATACTATGTTGTCGATGCTGCTTTTTAATCTGGAATCCACATATTCGTTACGGAAATGATTGTTGCTAAGGCATCTCAACTCAATAATCATATTCCTGACCAAGAACAAATCTTCCTCTGCTTCTCTCTTTGTCCTGGGTTTAACAAATAAAATTTCAGTAAGTTTCCTCTTTTGGACAATGCTATCGTTGTCATCTATCTTCGTTATAGATCAAGAATCCGCATTATCTAATCCATGGGCACAAAAATTGTCAACTTTGCCTTGCGGATGAGGCCTCATTTATAATATCAAAAAAAATTTGCATCCATCAGTTACTGAAGAAATCAAGATTACACCAAATATCCAAGAAGGCTAATTCAAATCTAAATCATCATGGTTAATTAACTACAAATAGTACTCGGATCAGTTTCATCAGAATCATCAGCATCAGCGACTAGCCACCCACTTGGGAATATTTCTGTAAAGCTAAAATCTAATCTAACTTACTTTCAACTTATGACATCTGGTATGTTTTATAGAGGGAACTGAAGAACCCCCAAACTAAGAAGGCTATGATAAATAAATCACGAAAACACTGCTTATCCAGAAGAGGAGAAGATACATTATAACCAACCTGCTATGCAAACTTGAACCTGCAGAAGATTCTCCATCATTGATACCAACAAGAAATCTGCAATTACCAACTGATGGGTCCAAGAAGGTGACCATACCAAGGCCATCAAAATCACAGCTTTGTATATTCTGCTTCTGTACCTGATAGTAACTGTTAAATGCATATGATATATTCCCCTTTGGCCCAATATCATTACACGATCCACCATAGCTGAGAGTCGTACAATCCGCATAGCTACAAGCTAATTTTAAGTGGTTACCCACATCAGAGAGATCCTTCGATGGATCTGCTACACACCATCTATAAGGAAGATACTCGACATCTTTCGCATTCTTCAGTAGACCATTCCCAAGGTTCAATGGGTACTTGGCCTGGCCATCAAAAGAGAAAATGCCCCAGTGTCTCTCAAAATTGCCTGGAAGTACACTTTTTGCCCCTTCGTCAAGAAGACTGAAAAGATAGACATCCATTGGGGGCACACCCGGCCTAAGTGGGGTCCCTTTGTTACTCAAAACATGATATATGAGTCCTTGATTGAAAGCCTTTGCAGCCGAAAGATTAGCACTAATGGCTCCATCCGTAGGCCAACCGATCTCTCCTATTACTATAGGCATCTGCCCATATCCAATTTTACTGAGTGCAGCAACTAAAGTATCAAAATTTCCATCAAATGCATTGTAATAAACATTTGGTCCATCCGTCACAGCATGTGTTGTACCATTAAAGAAAGCATAGTCTTGAGGGAAATCTGAATTTCCATAAAGGCTGAGAAAGGGGTATATATTGACTACAAATGGTGAACCATTAGAATTGAGGAATGAAACAAGCTGAGTCATAATTTCTAACAGTTCAGGCCGGAATGCCCCTTGCGAAGGAAGGGAAGACTCATAAGCATCAGCATTGCAAGGGACAACCAGATTTACTATGCCTGCAAGATGTGCTCTAAACAAGGACTGTTGCAAATTCATCAGAGCAGGGATCACGTAGGACTGAAATTGACCAGAATAACTTGTAAGGAAAGGTTCATTTCCTACTGCAACATACCTATAATCACAATAATGATAGTTAGTACTAAGAAGCTCAAACCCTTCATACAAAGTTAGGCTTATTGACCTTTTCCTTGACAAAAATATTCAAAACTACGGTAACAATCTCGGAAAACACCATAACCCAGCATCAAAACGGCATTTGACCAAATATCAAGGTATATTGTTAGTTTTTCTGCATAGGTTCATGAGTGTGCTCACAATTAGAACGAATTCATGCTTAATTGTGAACCGTAACAGGAGGAAATGGAAGAAAGAATAAAAACTAGAATAAACAAGACCAAGAAGAATGTGACAAGAGAAAGAAAGTAAAACAAAACCAGGAAAAGTCTGGCTTCTATATGTTCATTAGTAAATTGTTCACAAAAATGCAATTCATGACTACAGCGTTATCTTATTTAGTGTTAACAGACAAATAACCTTCATTCTAACAATGATGTCACACTTAATTAACAAAACACCCAATTGTCGAATAAAAAAAGACTTCATAAAATTGTAAATGATAGACTATAGCAGACAGAAATTTCCTACTAATGTCAGAATTACATCTTATAAATACTCTAGCAATCTAAGAAACACCAAAACAGATAGCTCAGCATCCATATAAAGAAAATGACACGATTCAGACACTTTACAACAGGTTCTGACACTTCCGTGGTCATATCTATACAAGAAGAATGAGAATATGTGGTTGCAGAAGAGCATGAGTGGCAATACAATTGATAAGCTGATAACGGGATTGTTCTCCTAAGCTTAAAAGGAGTTGATTTTAGCATTTAGCTTCAATTTTGTAAAGCTAAAAGCTAAAATCAGCCGGGTTTTACCTTAGGAGAATAGACTCAATAAGTGCTGCAGCTGGAAGTTAACACATTTTGGTAAACATTCTGTTTTTTTGTCCCCCCCAAAAAACAAACTTAATTTGCAAGAACAAGAACAAGTCTAGGCTTCKAAACTAATTAAATCAATATGATCCCCATTTATCTCTAGCGATGACACTCTTAAACATTCATATACTGTTGATTCTCTGGTCATCGGTAGACAAAAAGTATAATAAGCAGAAATACACAAAAGAAACAATGAAAAGACAGAGAAACCAAAAATACAGGGATTTTGGTCAGAGGAATAATGTTTCAGACTATGCGCGTTACACAATATTAYCTACCATAACAATGCATCAATACAATTTCCAAAAAAACTACGACATTGTGACGCAAAGACATCCTATTTCTAGCGCTTCGGGCAACTAAGTGAGATGGGAAAAGTAAGCATACTTGATATTCACACCGCCTTTCACCATGTATCTGGAGACATTCTGAAAGACCCAGAGATCAGCAGAGGCAGTAGATGAGCTGAGCACAGCCAACATTTCATTGGGGATCCCAACCATGACCTCAATCCGAGTTCCCATTAGAGCCTTAAGCACTTGGGGGTCGGCATCAAAGAGCTTGACCTTGCCAATTCTGTTATCTTTCAAAAGATTGACCGCAGTGGGAGGTGAAAGCTTGTGCAGGGATATTGTGCCCCAGTTCACTCCAATCCCAGATTCCACCGCCACTAATAAAGGTGAGGAGGAAAGCAGCAGCAGTAGGAGGCGCACAAGGGTGGAGTGCATCTTGGCCATGCTCCCGTGTGATCCTTCATCCAGTTAAACAGCGAGAGGGGGAAGAACGGTTGTAGCAGAGTGCAGAATGAAGTAAGTAGGAGGAAGGAAAGAGAAAGTGTAATTAGTTGCAGCAAGTGATGGCACTGTCCCTGTCAAGGCCTCCCTCGATTTCCCCTTAGATTATGAATCTAAAAAGTGCTGATTTATCCATAGATAAATAAAGGTGTGTCGGTTTTATGAAATGACAAAGCTACCCAAATTCCGAAAAGGTTGGTTAATTGGAGAAATGGGGAAGTCAGGACTCGATGAAGAATCAACATATATGGTCCAAAAGCTACCAGAAAGAAAAAAGGAGCTGAGCTGACTATAGTAGCAATTAAAGAGTGGACAAAAAAGTTGAAAGTAGTAATTAACATGAATTCCTTTCAAAAAGTTATGACAAAACCCGAAGTCGGTCGATTTGATTGATCACCTAAGCCAAACGGGAAGTTCATCGATGGATTAGTGGAAATGGAGAGATTGACACCACCAACCAGGCATCATTTCGCCGTGCTTTTTGCATTAGCGATCGATACTTCATTGAGGAATATCAACTCGGATCAATATTTAATATTTCGATTTATCTAGTTATTAAAATTTACTTGTGTATATCCTGAATAAGCAGCCAAACAACTTTCAATGGATTATCCTAATCTGGAGATAGAGACGCGTAGTAAAAATTTGACCAAAAATTACGCTATCTGTTTATCTTGCTAAGCCAGGTATGACAATTGACACATGCTACTCCCAACTTAGGAAAACGAAAAGTCGTACTAGGGCTAATAGAAACCATTCAAATTCATGCCTGCTTTAACCAACGGACCGACTACCGATGCCCAATTTTCTCGGTAGCAACGCTGCGGTCTCTATTTTCCCAATAAATAAATATATAAGAATAAAAATCACGCAAATATTCAATAACGCTGCTTCGGTTATTGCATGTTTTTCAAGATCCATAACAAAAACAGCCAGCTCCAAGCGTATGCATGATGCGATGCCCGGAGAATTATTTGTTCACTTGCACATAAAATTTTGGGGTTGACAACAAGACTCCTAATAACTTTTGCATCGTCATCATAGTTCGCAACAAACACCAGCGAAGAGCAAAACAATGCAGTGAACCGTCAGAATTGGATCCAAGCATGCCCTTCTTGTACCATAGTCCAGAAACTCAGCTGCGAGCAAAGTCTGGCTGATTAGTCACAGATCTAATCCAAGCCCACTTGTGATCATTCGTGTTCACTATATTCTTTGCCGCTGCTACTTCTTCAATTGGAATATATGCATAATTGCCATTCACAGGACCACAAACGAACCCTGTAAACCCTGCCATTACTCCGTGGATACCTGAGTGTGCCAAAAGAGTGCAGTACAAATTATCCGTTGCATTTGCAGCTACTGCGCGAATCATGTACGTAGGATCGATGTACTTAACCGTGAATAGCTCCTTTGGATGATCCCTTGCCCACCACTTCTTAAGCRCTGATTTTAACCACCCTCCAACATCTAAGAAAACAGGGTTGCCAGATTCATCCTTCTCTGAACTCTCTGCTTCAGTTCTTGGTATTAAATCTTGTCCAGCCCCCTCCGCGACTACCAAAACTGCATGGCCATTTTCTTTCAGTCGGCCATCGAGGAATTCAAACAAGCCTCCTTTGCCTTCCAAGTAAAACTCATTCTCAGGAATTAAACAGCAATCCACGTCTCGACTACTTAAAGTTGCATAGAGTGCAATATGCCCCGTGCTGCGACCCATAAGCTTCACCAAGCCTATGCCATTAACGGCACTCCGAGCCTCCACATGAGCTGCACTAATGGATTGCTGAGCCATCTCTACTGCAGTTTCAAACCCAAACGATCTGTCAATAATTCCGACATCGTTGTCAACGGTTTTAGGAATTCCTGCAACTGCAATGTTCAATTTACGGCCTTTAATTTCATCGGATATCTTTACTGCACCACGCATTGTGCCATCTCCACCAATTATGTAAACCTGTTTAGTTTGTCAATAACGACAAGTTTGATAAAAGAACTCGGCATACATCACAAAAATTAGCTACTTTTACATATTACATACTCATATTATAGTATCTACAAACACGCTCAAACTGACTAAATTCACCCTCATCTGTCATCCCTCGTGGATAGGGATACGCAGCACTTCTTACTTTCGTTATCAACAAAGTACGTAAAAGAAGGCGGCATCGAGTGTTAGTTGTGGATTCCCATACCTGATTAAAGCCGCGACTCTGAAGGGAATTGACAATCTTGTCAAGATCAAAGCCTCCCCTAGAGGTCTCCAGGATGGTGCCTCCCCTCTTATGCAAGTCGTGCACCATCCCTGGATTCAGTGGGACCGGTTCATAGGAATAAAACCCTCTGTAGCCTGCCTTAATGCCAAAGATTTGGCGGACCCCATAGAGCTCCCATAGCCCCATCACTAGCTCCCTAATCACGGTGTTCATGCCCGGACAGAGCCCTCCGCAAGTGACAATGGCGGCACGGACCTCAGCTGGGTCGAAGTAGATATGCTTACGGGGCCCCGCTCTTTGATAGGCTGAATAGGGAGCGGGATAAGAGAAAGTTCCAGAGAGGTCGAAGAGGATATGACGGAGGATGACATCGGTAGAGGAGAGGTAGAATCCAGATATTGGATGGAAAAATGGGTTGTGCTCCAAGGGGTTGGTGTGTGTTTGGAGATTTGGGAGGTAGTCTGTGAGGTGGGTCAATGGATGCAGTTCCACGTTCGAGACCGAGAGCTGCTCTTGGTTGCTGATGTCGGGAACGTCTGTTGCGGCCAAGAACTCCATGCCTAGATTTCTGGGGCTCTAGACTCTAATCTGATCGTACTTTTCTCGTGTAAGTGAGCATTGGAGAATCATTAGGAAGAGAGAAGAAGAAGAAGAAGAAGAAGAAGAAGAATAAAGGTAGAGGAGAGGTACTGTACGTGGCGACTTTGGAGATGAAGAAATGAAATGCAATTGACGTGGAGTTTCTTAGGGAACACGCGTCGGAGAGAGGTGGGTACTGGTCATTGGGTAGGGCGGCAAGATGAGTTTTCAAAGTGGTAATAGCATAACAATTAAACTAGGCCCAACAGAGCTACCCACAACTCATAGCCCAAATTTGACCTGTGATCTTCGTTTTGTTTGGAGTATTTAGGACCGCAACTAGGGATTTGGACTTGAGGATACAATTGAAGGAGTAGGGAAGACATTAATGCTTCTAATACTTTTACTTTTAATTGTTGTACCAATGATCGTGGTGATATCTCTTTATGAATTATCATATTATCATATTAAGTTCAAGTATTTTAGAAAAATGATAGGTATAATATATGTGCACGCAAAGGCAAATGAGGATTGGCAAACAAACGGATCATATAAATATGGTTATTGGGTCTTTAGCGAGACTGGAGGGAGTATTGCCATGCATAAACTGGAATATGGACGATCAGCTTGGCTGACGGACCTGTCTGACTCCCTTCATGCCAAGTAGGAAGGCTACCAACTATCTTGATAAGCTTCTTATATGGCATTCAGGGAGCCAGGCAGATCATTAATGCCTCCCAACGCAACACACGATCGAGAAACATAAAGAATAACTAGGCGGATGGATGTTGAGTTACCTTTGACAAGGCCAACCAGCGATCCAGCGGCTTCCTTACTGTGCCTGCCCTCTATATATCTGGAAGAAAGAATGGAGGAGAAAGGGATTTAAAGAGAACGGGGTGGAACTGGATCATTGGCAGAGGACAACACAAGAAACATAACCTCATAATGATAGAAGATGAGCCCCGCCAGAAGGCGGCAACCAAGGTTTTTCTTCCTACAAATAGTTCCAACAGATATGGCCAAAGCTGCCTGGGTTTTACTTTGGACATTTCGCCCTTAGGAATACTCGGATCCACCGATTCTCTATATTTAAGGGTTTAAAAATGATTTCGAATCTTTTAATATTTTATCCTGATATATTAATAAGGACATAATATGTATATATTGAAAAAAAATATTAAATGAGTTCARGTGTATACTAGAATATCCATAACCGCTAAAAATTAAATCAAAATTCAATATGGCATGGCAATCAATCAATCATATTAAATGATTTGCTTTGTATTTTCAGAGAGATTGTGATTTAATTTCCTTAATTAGTTGCGTGGTGTTGCTTATAACATAAAACAGTCGTCTATAAAATCTTCATCCATATTTATATGGTATTGACTATCTTCAGTTCCAGCATTCCAGCCATAGAACAACCAATGCTTGTACTGTTTCAATCTTCACTTTATATAAATTAATACTAATATATTATATAAATAAATAAATAAATCAATCAAGTAATATAGTTATAATGGGACTTGAAATTATTTTCTTTTCTTTTCTCTTTTAAAGGAAAACGAAAGAAAACTCTCTAACCCCTGCTTTCTCTCTTCCGCTTACATATTAGCCACGTGTAAATTTTAATTATTCGAACATCCAAAACTCTTGATATTTCTTAATTAATTTTTTTAAGTGAAAATAACAGTTGGACCGAAAAAAGATCGGTGGAGACTAAAGATCTACTAGATCCAGTCAGTTCCCGACCCTAGARTGTTGGAGGCCCAAAAATCCCTCGTAGAACTGTCCCCTGGAAGAAGATCATGCATGTCAAGTAGAGTCAGCTGGACCCATAATTAATGGTCCTTCGCTTCCCCTACGAGTATCATGAGGGGAAGTTCCTATTGGTGGCCTGTTGTCAACGTCCGAAGAGGAAGAAAGGCCTTTCAGAGGAAGACTAAGACATCCAGCGGGACTCCTTTCGAGGTTTCTATCAGCGGACCTCTATGTCTTGGCCTCCTGTTCCCGATCGGAATCCAGCTGCCACTGGATCTACGATCGCCACTACTGCTTTTCGTACTTGAGTTTGTTTTGGTTTGAGGATGATTCAACCATTTTTCACATGAATTATATTTCAAAGCTTTGTGTTATCACGAGCTTTTATTTGAATTGCATTGGATCATACACTTCTTGGCTTGAATTTAACTAGAGAAGATGAGAGGGCCTTGTACTCTCGTCCATTCTTTTGAATAAAGTTTTGGTGTGAGTGGGTTCGACATCTTCATCTGTCATGAGAAGTTAAGATTTGGACTTAAATTCATACGAGAGGGAGTGCTTAAAATGTTCACAGTAAATATTASTCTAAATGTATTGCGTGATTAAAGATGTCAGATTCTTCTTACGTCTTGCAATGATTAGATTTCGGAGAAAATGCTCCATTCCATCAGGAAAAGAGAGCAACTCGCTAGATTAAGCATGATAAGCATGGTCTAGGGGCAGAAATGTCCAAAGAAATGAGAGGACATTCTATCCCTGTTGAAGATTAGAATGTGACAAATGGAATGTGGTCACTGAGCGAAGGCTGATCATATGCGTAACTATCCACCATTTTATCTCTGGAAAAGTTTTGAGTCTTCGCGGTTCCAAAATCATGGTTAGTTACTTAAGATAAACATACTGCAGCGATTGTTCCCTCGACTGACTCTAGTCTGAATTCAAATCTGCGTCCAACTTCTTCACCATGACCCTGCTGACATGCGCACCCTTAACAACTTTGCACCTCAGAGTGCGTGGATCTCCAGTGCTCGTGCCCAGTGGGAATGGATACCTCCGAACCCACAAGGCGGCCAGATATTCTATGTTCCTTAAAAGAAATCCCGTTATCAAGGATGGGGTTCTCAGCTTTAATGGCACGGATGCTCTCGCAGGAGTGCCAGATAATGTTGTTATGACTCCATACTCGGAGTCGTCAGCATTCCTTGGTGCTTCCTCTACTGAGAGCAGTTCTCGACATGTTTTCAAGCTCGGAGTCCTCAAGTAAACATTTTTCCTTTCTAAACAATTACATTTTCGTGCTTCACTAGCTGTCATTTTAGTAAAAGTTCAAGATTCGTGTCCCTTGTCTTGCAAATGTTGCCCGTCCACATCTCATATACCTCTTTTCTCAATTCTAAACAGAGCAAATTAACACTTCATTTGATTCGTCGGTTCCTAATGAGAATTATGTCAATTATACCATCTGCTTATTTTGCTGCAAGTCATCTTAGTTCTAGTGAACTATGTAATTGTACATCAGCACCAYTAGGAATTTTCAATCGCAGAAATACAGATCAGAATGATCCATTTTGTGTGGACAGGGCTTTGCACAGTTTGATTGTTTTGAATTTCKCGTCACATGCTTCTTCAAATTTTCCTTTTTAGCTGCTTAATTCACTGCGTCATTAGGATTACTCTGAACCATTAGCTTTTGTCCATTAACAGTGTAGTGTGCGTCAACATACAGGGAAACACGATTTTTGAGTTTGTTTAGGTTCAAAATTTGGTGGATGATTCCTCGAGTAGGATATTCAGCAAGTGACATTCCTATTGAAACTCAAATGCTGCTYCTAGAAGCAAGCGAGGAATCTAGTTCTGAAGAGCCTAACGGAAACACTGGCTACATTGTTTTCCTTCCTTTCTTAGATGGTGATATGAGAAGCAGCTTGCAAGGAAATTCAGCTGATGAGCTTGAAGTTTGTGTTGAAACTGGTAAGGTTTCCTTGGTCTTTACTCCAAAATATCGCTTACCAGTTGGACTGAAAGACAATAGTTTTTGTAACATTCTTGCTGGCAACTACATAACCTGCATTAGTTGTAAGAGATATAAGGAATTCTTCCTCAGCATAATTTAGAGATTTGGGGTCAACCTAATTATTAGCTACTTCAATGAAACAAGTAGTTTTCCGCATCAAAGTTCTCGCCATCGTACACAAATGAGTTGCTTGCTTACAAATTTCTACTCTTTTTTGGCTACTCAAGCCAACTTGTTCATGTGRGTGTGTGTGTTCGCTTATGATGATTGGAATTTCGGAGAGTTGCTTTTATTTATTTATTTATTTATTTTTAAAATTCTGCGTGGAGCTACCTTAATTTGCACTTATTACAGGTGATCCTACTGTACTAGCATCAGAGTCTCTTAAGGCAGTTTTTGTGAACTATGGAGACAATCCTTTTGGTTTGATGAATGAATCTATGAAGTAGGTGGGCCTCTGAGCGATCTATCATATCCTTAAATGATTTAACTTGCACTTGAGTAGCCTTAAACTAAAACTTTCAACTATATCTAATTTATTASCTAGAGATGCATTAGGCTGTACCAGTTTAGTTGAATTGATCGTGAATCTTAYTTATAGAAAAAAACCCAGATGTCTAGTGAGGTATCCAGAGTTAATTATGGAAGGTATAGAAAGGATAAATGCTATTTTTCCTTCTGATTACACACAGGATTCTTCAGAAATATTGTGGAACATTCACGCTCAGAGAAAGCAAACAGGCAAGTAATGTTGTTATGAAGTGTGTGTTAGTTCTGTCTTGAACCACGGAATCAAGATTTTGCTCTTCATCTAGATGCCTGGAATGCTGGATTGGTTTGGTTGGTGCACATGGGATGCATTCTACCATGATGTTGATCCTGAAGGAATCAAAGAAGGCCTAGACAGGTAAACGAGATCCTCCTTTTGTATCTCCATTGTTGAATAATTTCATTTCTCAAAAATGCCTAAAATTTCTCTRGTTCATCTTTGTCCGCGACTTATAGAAGTGTCTATTAATGTGTTTTGAGATAAGTACAAATAATCTTGAACTCTTATGGCCAAGTGCTCGATTGATTCCAGTAGGGCAATCATATATGATTTATTCAGTCACCTACTGAAACCCCATTGTTAATAACACAACTCATCAGAGGAATTTCAAACCCCTCGTTCTTACTGTCAGAATATGTATATATATTTTACCGAAGGATGGAATCAATTAAACATATCATGTAATATAAAAGCACTGGCAGTTGAAGTGTGTCTTATAGTTCTATTTTCTGTGCAATCTCTTCATTCAGTATCTATAAATTTATACAGCTTATCCAAAGGAGGCGCTCCAGCAAGATTTTTGATAATTGATGACGGGTGGCAAGACACAACCAATGAGTTCCAAAAAGAAGATGAACCATTTGCTGACGGGTCACAGTAAGTCTAGTATTACTTCTTCACCATCAATTTACATCATTCCTGTATAAGTCTAGTTTTGCTGCTTCCTGTTCATTTACATCATGCCTTTATCTCTAAATATGTAAATGCAGGTTTGGAGCCAGACTGGTAAGCATTAGAGAGAACAAAAAATTCCGAAAGATATCAAATGAGGCTTCAAACAAGGTGCCCGCCAGTTTCAAAGAATTTGTTTCAGATATAAAGAGGACTTTTGGCCTCAAGTATGTTCTTCCTTCTGTCCTGCGCCTTCCTTTTGTTTCCTTCTGATCTTAAATTAAATTACAAAAGAAAAAAATTAATGGCATAGGATATCGTTTTCAATTATGTAATTCCAGACCCTCCATTGTATACTTGTGTAGTGGAATATGGATCTCTTCTTTCTTGATCTTCTTTCTTTTTCAACAGATGTTCTATGTTTTTGTTTCCTCAGTCATAATGTCGGATTGCATCTTTGACAATGCTCTCTCTCTCTCTCTCTCTCTCTCTCCCCCCTTCACTTTTCAGGTATGTGTATGTATGGCATGCACTGATGGGATACTGGGGTGGGCTCCATCCGGATGCTCCGGAGACTCAAAAGTATAACCCAATACTAAAGTTCCCAGTCCAATCACCTGGGAATCTTGCGAATACAAGGGATATTGCTATGGATTGCATGGAAAAATATGGTGTTGGTACAATTGATCCAGCTAAAATCTATGAATTCTATGATGATCTGCACAGCTATCTTGCGAAGCAAGGAGTAGATGGAGTTAAGGTAGATGTACAGAACATCCTCGAAACTGTAGCCGCTGGTTCAGGAGGCCGTGTCAAACTCACTAGACATTTTCAAGAAGCTCTGGAGAACTCCATATCCAGGAACTTCCAAGATAATAGCATAATCTGCTGTATGGGTCAGAATACAGATTCTGTCTACAAGTAATGAACTGATGATCCCAAATTTTCTGGTGATTTCCATGTCATATGCAATGAATAAATTTGACCAAATCACAGAGTTTACAAAATATTGTATTCTTGGGGAAAAGCATTACTGTTACATTTTAACATTACAGCTGCTATCTTTACAGAGAGCCAAATACATATTATCATCCTATAACTCAATTTTCAACTTGGAAATTCATGTATGATTGCTTGATATGGTTTGCATGAACTATGTATTGTGAAAATTTTTTGGCAAAGAGAATACATGCTACAAGCAAGCAACATTAGATTAAAAGTCTTTGAAGATGTGTCTGTAAATTATCCACCTAAATTTTTATCAGTTTCCTCACTATTTTTCCTGCATTGTAATTGAATTGTTGTTATGATTCTGCTGTTGCAGCTCAAAAAGGAGTGCTATAACTCGGGCATCTGATGATTACTATCCCAGGAACCCCAACACCCAAACACTTCACATAGCTGCTGTGGCATATAACAGCATATTTTTCGGTGAAGTTGTAGTGCCAGATTGGGACATGTTCTATGTAGCACATGCTCTCTCTTTTTTTTTTTCCACCTGATAAGTATCTAGCCACTGAGGTATGAAGGTTAACCTGATTTTCTGCTAACTTGCAGAGCCACCATAATGCAGCGGAGTTTCATGCAATGGCACGAGCTGTCGGAGGATGTGGAGTCTATGTGAGGTACATTTGCAACATCTAAAAATTTTATTGGATGAAACTCAATTAGTTGTATTCAAGATTTATTCTGGAGGAGGAAGTGGCTAATCTTTCTGTCAATAAATTGTTTTTCTGGTCTATGTGGCCTTTTAGCAAGGAATTTAGGATCCATTCTAAGTAGAAATTAAATAAGTGAGATCATGTGGCCCCTGAATTTGTTTTCTCCACCTGAAACTCTTACTCATTTACAGGAATTCCGTGTCCATGTTTCTCATTCTAATCATCAATCTTTCCATATAATGGTTCATAACAGTGATAAACCCGGCCAACATGACTTCAACATATTACGGAGGGTTGTGCTTCCTGATGGGTCGGTTTTGAGAGCRAACTACCCTGGGAGGCCTACAAGAGACTGCCTATTCTGTGATCCGGTTACAGATGGTAAAAGGTAGATATGCAGTTTTGTAAAAGTTTTGTACAGTTCAAACGGAACTTGTCTATGACTTATTTACCCGTTGGTGTACCATTCGAACTGTAGTCTTCTCAAGATTTGGAACCTGAACAAATGTACTGGAGTTATTGGCATATTCAATTGTCAAGGAGCAGGAAGTTGGCCTGGTCTGGAAAACAGCTTTCAAATAGGAAGCACTGAGCTATCAGGAAAAATCTCTCCTGCTGATATTGAATATTTTGAAGAGGTGCTGGAGAGATCATGGTTGGGAGATTGTGCAGTCTTTTCATCCAAATCAGGTATCATGATTACTCAAGTKACTCAGACTAGATTTCATGTTATTGGGCACAGACCATTTAGCTTCTGCTATGTGATTATTCTACAATATGATGGTGACATGTTTGTACACCTTCAGGGAACCTCTTTCAACTGGCAAAGAATGAGAAGTTTGAAGTTACCTTAGGTTCTCTGCAGTGTGACATCTTTACTTTCTCACCTGTCAAGGTTGGCTTGTAATTTACTAGTTTCTGCACCTATGTTATGTGAACCTTATGAAAGTGCATAAATAGTTACGGATGTTAGGTTGGTTCTTGTGATTGTTCCAGGTTTATGCTGAAACCATAAAGTTTGCCCCAGTTGGCTTAATAAATATGTACAACTCTGGTGGAGCAGTTGATGCTTTTGGTGCTTCTTCCAATATGAGTGTAAGAATCAAAGGAAGAGGAGCAGGAGTTTTTGGTGCATATTCGAATCAAAAGCCCAAGTTTTGCTTCGTTAATGCAAAAGAGGAGGCCTTTGAATACAGAAGCGAAGATCATCTTTTGAGCATTACAATTCCAAACGGCACAAATTTGTGGGATGTAACTGTACACTATTGAGGCCTTATCGACTCCAAAAAAAGAGCTCCGTAGTTAACCAATCGAGAGAATCCTTCATTGTTGCCGCCGAGAGAGGCCGTGACAATGTATGGTACTGTAGCTATTATGCAATTAATATCAATTTGCTGATGACAATTTTTTGATCATCTTGAAGGCCTTTGACCTGTGAAGGTAATGTACAGGATGTGTATGATTATGAAGGAGAGAAAAAGAGCCCTGCTTTGTATAATACATGAAACCGACGAATTGATCATGACTTACAATTTCAGTAAACTCCAATGAAATACAACCAGAAGGAGAGGCAATACAACATATTTTACACAATAAATCTGTCTTTGTGCAATAGACAAGAAATAAACCATCCTGGTTGTTTCCTTGAGTGCTTGGTCATTACTATATGTGGGGTTGAGGGATAAGGTTTAACCCCTATTTCACGTTTCCGACAGTAAGAAGGAGGAGGAGGAGGAGGAGGAGGAGGATGAGCCTGCGCATGCAAGACTTGCAAAAGCAACTCTCATCATATATATATATATGCTGAACGCAAAAGTGCGTCGGTGCGGCCGACCGTGGTTATTTACGTGGATTCATTCAATCTAAAAGAGATGGGGAATCCTTTTCCTCATTGTGGTAATTGTGGTTTATATATACATAATGGCAGAATGGTCRACCGAACCTAACTCGTTATCACCAATTCATCATCCTGATCAAGGCATCCATCATCCATCTTCCAGAACAGCAAACCTATTTGATATAATTTGTCAGGTGTGGCTGGCAATGGAGACGTGTGGAAAACCAACTCGCTACTTATATGAACAGATATAATTGAGAAATTAAAAAATAAAACTCTTCATTAATAATATTATTATATGTYTATTAAACTGTCTCAATTGAAAAAGAATATCAAAAAATAATGGACCATCAGCCTAATACATATATGATATTTAGATAAAAATAATATTCTCGATTTGTACATTTAAATCAAATTAGGCATTCATCAATTGACAGGTGAATCAGTTTATAATGAAGGGTTAAATCTACCTCCTCAGACATCAATTTCAATTTTTAATTTATTAATTCCTTTTTTCCTTTTATTTCTTGCTTTGTTGTCTGTCGTCGTTCACCGTATCTCCCAGAATCGCCTTAAGCCACTCTGAGTTTCACTCGCTATCGGCAACTCTCTCTCTCTCTCTCTCTCTTTCTCTCTCTCTTTCTCTCATTCAACCGGAGTTTCAGTCTGTCCTTACCCATCGGGATCTTTGCTCCAAAACCTCCCAGAAATAGCTTGAATTTCCACTTGCCTTTTTCTTTCCCTTTTTTCTTTTAATTTTGTGTCTGTGGTCCAGAAAATTCCATGAAAATCCATTAGAGATTTGGAATTAAAGTGGGTCACCGGGAWATTAACGAATTTGGCCCCCGGATAAGAGGTCTTTGGAGTATTTTTCTGTGGGGAAAGCAAAATCGAAGAAATGAGGCTCAGAAAGGCGGCGTTGTTTTTGCTCTTGGTCACTGTTCTTGCACCGATTGTCCTCTACACTGACACTCTCGGAACCTATCTTAGTTCTTCTTCTCCTTGTAATCACTCTTCACCTTCCTTGTATGTGTGTGGTTTCTGTTTCTTCTACATTATTTTCTTCTAACAATATATGTTCTTTAATTACTTTTGCAGCTGGGGATGATTTCATTGTGGAAGAAGCTTCTTCCTTTGTGAGTCCAATTCTACTTTTCTTTCATTGCTTGATTTCATAAAAGAAAAAAGTGATTTTCTTTTTCCTTAMTAATTTGTTAAATTTGGTAATGTAGACTTTTGGTGGCGACATCCGGCCGTTAAATGTGCTACCACAGGTATGGATTTGCAATTTCCTCTCTTTCGTTTCTCTGGAAATATTAGATCTCCTGTTCTTAATTTATTAAATTTCTTACTTAATTGACAGGAATCGGCTACCGTTCTCAAAGAACCGTTGGGCATTGTGTATTCTGAAAATCACAGCGAATCTCTTGCAAATTCTTCTGATGCCTCGACAACCGACAGTGCTCGTACAACCAGACAACTCACTGAAGGTTTTGCTTGGATTGAATTTTTTGACGTATCATTGGATTTTCTTAGGTATTCTTTTTCTAATTTAAGCTGCATTTTCCAGAAGCAATGGAGGGTCGATCGACCATTTTCCCCACCTCGAGACATGCTCAGAACGATGAAAATCCCATCAGGCTAGTAGTGATGGATGCTGTACAAGAAGCAGAAAAGGGTGGAGAAAACTTAAAGAAACATGTATCATCCGGGGAAAGTCAAATCAGGACCCCTCAAACTGATACAAGTAAAGAAATTTCTAGGAGTTCTGTGGACAAGCCAGATAATTCCTTTGGAAAAGTGAGTATTCTATATTTATTTTCATTCTGACTGCAAGAAACATGATGGTATTTTTACTCCTGCTGGTTAAGAATTACCTTTTTTCTTGTTTTCTTTATGAGAGCATTGACAGATAGAATCTCTTTGGCTTAAGGCTCTGATTGAAGTCGATTAATGAAGAATTGAATTACTTGTTGTCTTGTTTTCTTCATGAGAGCATTGACAGATAGAACCTCTTCAGCTTAAGACTCTGATTGTGGCTGATTAATGAAGAATTGGTTTCTTGCTTTTAGATATATGAGCACTTCAAGGCATTTAAGTGTGTCTAAATTTTTGATATCTTGGTTTCTAGGAAATAAAAACTGAGCAGCAGTCTTCCAGAAGCTCTGGCAGAAATGGTGGTCGAGAAGCAAGGGATGCACAAACTCATAAGCATAATGAACAAATAACTTTTCCTGATGCTCGTGTTCGCCAGCTTAAAGATCAACTCATCAGGGGGAAAGTTTATCTTTCCCTTTCAGCCACAAGAAACAATCCTCACTTCATAAGGGAGCTCCGACTGCGAATGAAGGAAGTTCAACGAGTTCTTGGAGATGCCACCAAGGATTCTGAGCTACCAAGGAAGTAAGTCTTCTTGTTAGGCATGTTATTGCTTTTCATTTAGATTGCCATTTCTGATCAAATACCTAGATTTTCATTTCAGTTTCTAATTGCAGATGCAATCTGATTGCTTTCTTTCTTTGTAATTATCTTAGGTTATGTTTGAATTGAGGGAAAGGAGAATAGTTAGAGGAAAGGAAAGGAGATGAGAGGGAGGAAAAGAGAGGGTGTTTATTGCATTTGGATAGTTACTAGGGGAAAGGGAGGGATGAATGACTAATTTACACATTCATCCATGTTTTTCACGCAAGTATAATTAATTAAAGTTGAATTCATTTCAGTGCCTATGATAAGTTGAAGGCAATGGAGCAAACCCTGGGGAAAGGCAAACAGATTCATGATGATTGCGCTGCTGAGGTGAAGAAGCTTCGAGCTATGCTTCACTCTGCAGAAGAGCAGCTTCGGGTGCACAAGAAGCAAACCTTGTTTTTGACACACTTAACTGCCAAAACCCTTCCCAAAGGTCTTCATTGTCTTCCCTTGCGTCTGACCACTGAATACTTCATGTTAAATTCATCTCAGCGGCAATTCCCAAATCAAGTTAAATTGGAAGACCCCAAGTTGTACCACTATGCAATATTCTCAGATAATGTATTGGCAGCAGCAGTTGTAGTTAACTCAACCATCTCTCATGCTAAGGTAAGATATCCTTTGTAAGAGCAGTAAATTACTTTCGAATATTGATCCTTCAAATTTCTCCTGACAATTGCTTTTAATATGAACAGGACACTTCGAAGCATGTCTTCCACATCGTGACTGACAAGCTCAATTACGCTGCAATGAGGATGTGGTTTTTGGCAAATCCACCTAGCAATGCTACAATACAGGTTCAGAATGTTGAAGAGTTTACATGGTTAAATTCAAGTTACAGCCCAGTTCTCAAGCAGTTGGGTTCGCCATCCATGATTGATTATTATTTCAAGACTCGCCGTGCTGAATCAGACTCCAATTTGAAATTCAGGAATCCAAAGTATCTTTCAATTATGAATCATCTTCGGTTTTACCTGCCAGAAATATTCCCTAACCTGGACAAGGTCCTCTTCTTAGATGATGATATAGTCGTGCAGAAGGATCTTACTAACCTGTGGTCCCTTGATCTTAAGGGAAAGGTGATAGGTGTGGTGGAGACCTGTGGGGAAAGTTTTCATCGGTTTGATCGTTACCTGAACTTTTCAAATCCCCTCATCTCAAAAAAATTCGACCCTCGTGCTTGTGGTTGGGCTTTTGGAATGAATGTCATTGATCTGCTGGAGTGGAGGAGACAGAACATAACACAAGTCTACCACTCATGGCAAAATCTGGTAATACTCTTTTGGCTGAGAACTCTTGCATCTTGAATTTTCGGCATTGACAACTTATAGGCATATGTTGGGATAATGGCCAAATATTTATGATCCTTTGTCTAAAACCTGAGGCCTGTAGCTATGCATCTATGATAGGGTGTAGCTATGTACATTTGTTTTTTTCAAAATAATTCAATGGAGAGAATTTATGGTTTACCCAGTATRAAATGTACCGCATGAAAATGTTTTTTTCATTACTTTCACATTTGGGAAAGGAATTATTTTCCTTTTTGCTATATACTTTTCATTGCAACTTCAAAGAGTGAATTAGGTTTCAATCTGAAGCAATACTTTGTTATCTGTTGCAGAACCATGATAGGCAGTTATGGAAATTAGGGACCCTGCCACCTGGACTAATAACATTTTGGAATCGTACTTATGCACTTGACCGCTTCTGGCATGTCCTGGGCCTTGGTTACAATCCAAATGTAAGTCAGAAGGACATTGATCGAGCAGCTGTTATACACTATAATGGAAACTTGAAACCCTGGCTTGAGATTGGTATACCCAAATTTCGAAATTACTGGGCAAGYTTTGTTGATTATGACCAAGTATACTTGCGGGAGTGCAACATCAATCCATAAAGCTGCACTGACAATTTCTGCAAGATGAGATTGGCGAATTAATTAGTTCACGGGTCGTTCACTTTTCGGGATGGACGTCTTTTTCTCAAATTTTAGGAGTTAATAGGTATATAAATTGTAGGCATAGTTAATAGGTTAATTGTTTTCATAATTTCTGTTATTTAATTCTTGACACCCATTGTTATGGGGCACTGGTGCTGCTGATGCATCTGTAAATGGTGGGAAGAATAGTACTCTCCCTGCTTTTTTTTTTTGGTTGTCCGCCTGGTTGGTTTTCCTTCCATTCTTTTTTTGGTGACTTTAGTTCACGGGACACGCCATCTTCTCAAGATTTGTGTGTATTGTTATCTTGATTAACTTTTTGGCAGTATCACTTCCGCAAATTTTGTTCCCGACTAGATAAGCCGTGAATTCCTTTTGTTGTAATGTGCACAACAAATTATATTTGAGTACAATGTATTATTTTGCTGTCAAATAATGCAATCTATGTTACTACTTTGTTTTATTTAATTATTGTTTGAGAGTTGTATCTGGGAACTGTTTGATATCTAAATGTGGTACAGAAGCAGAGATTTCTTGAACATTATGAAGTTATATTTGATATCTGAATGCATGTTGTCCTGCACGTCTTACGGACGCAGCTATTAATTCTCCTAGTYTTGTTTTAGATATGCCTCTGCAGCCTATAAACTTTGAGTTTTGACAGAGTCCTCTCTTTTTGTAGTATACGTTTTGCGTCCTGCCGACAGAAAATTCGGCAGAATTTGTGTTTTTCTTGTTTTACTTTTGAGTTTTCAGGCATTCTAGATTGATGATGATGCCTGTTGGACAAAGTTCATAAATTTGCTCGTGGGTGTGGGGACTGAAAGTGGTACTGGGCTTCAAGTTTTGTCCTTCATTCGGCCGAGACACACGGGATGATGGTGCAATGGTCGACGCCATGATGGAATTTTATGAATAATAATATTTCATCCATCTCTTGCACTCTTGGTGGAATATTTTATTAACATTAATGCTGTTATTTATTTTTGTTAGGGAGAGTTTATAACCCCATATATACGACAGTTGAGTTGGGACCTGGAACAGACTGTCATGACCGCTATATTTGCATCTGTGATATGTACCAAACCATTCATTATTGTGGTGTCCAGAGGAGGCTTATGCCAATGTTTCTTTCTCATTCAAAACATACATGGATTGTATACAATGGTTAATTAACTACCATGTCAACTATATTACTTCGGTAAAGGGAGTGTGTGCTCCTCGAAAGATGATCTATTCGCCCCAGTTCCTGCATAAGCCATAACTAGAAGTGGGCTTCACGTGAATTGCCTACTAGTTTAGTAACCAAAGGGCGAAGTGAGGGCAGGAAGGGCAGAAGAATCAGTCTAACGCTATACTCTAGGTTCTGGATAGGTAGTTCAGTCAACCCCGGTAACGATTCCTCTCTTAGCAATCTTACCCGCCTGACTCAAAGCGTCGTGGATTTTTGCCTGCTACTTCTTATATACTGAATGCAAGCGTTTGGCAGGCAACATCATGATAACATGTATTTAACTGGTAATTACAATGATAGATCATATACTCTTGAATCAAGTGAATCAAAGTCTTGACATTGATCAAAACAAATCCAACATTTACGCCTGCTGTCGTGGAAGTTCTTGCAAAGTAAAACCAACAATACAGTAGACCATTTTCACTACACATAGTGAAGGTACTAGAYGAAAATGAACAGGGGATGAATCGCGCTAAGACTCCTKGATCTGCAAGAAACGAGAGATAATTATCTGAGTCTTATATAAGAGTTCCATCAGGAATCAGAGCATCCTTGATGACAGTAACAATCCCGCTCTTAATGAAGTACCCCTCCGTCTCTCTTGCTGCTTCTTGCACATTGTCACTGTTGATGATCTGCACCAAGAGTCATATTACCCAAAGTTAACTACCTTCCTGCTTGTTTATCAAGAAAACGGTCCCTGTTAAAAAATCAAAGTCCAAACTTCAAAACCGCAAAACGGCCTGCTCTTTGACTGTACAGGAATGTCGCAAAAAAGCGTTCATCRTTGCTAAGTAAGGTTCTAAGTTACGACCAGCAAATCATATTATCAACCGAATTCAGCTTTATTACCTAACATTTTGCAAGTATTATTGGGTGACGATGGGTACTTCAGATATAAGAATCTCATGCAGGATGTTTAGCTGAAAATTAACTTGCCTAGCTGCTTCTTAACCTCTTCACTACTTCTGATCTTCTATAGTAAATCTTCAAAGAGTGGAAGTCAAAAGCATGCATCATCAGGATAGTAAAAGGCATGTTCCCTTTTACGAGAACAGTGAGATGAGGGACTAGCATTGAAGTCCAGGAAGCCCAAAATATCTATATATAAGATACTAAGATAAATATAGTATGAATTACGGCCAATTGTAAGCGATTCCCTTTAATAAAAGAAATTAAGATTACCGGCTGCACAAGATGAGATTTATACATACTCTAATCCTTACTTGAACTTTACATGTACTGAAAATAACTGGATATATATAGCATGAGAAATGCAAAGTAACTCTTCTCCACTTCATCTGTAAAAAGTATCTAATAGCACAATGTAGTATTATGAACTAAGAACTGTAATACTGTCTATTACTGTTATTTTGATACCCTTGCCAGGCCCAATCTCATGAGGAAGCTCTGTCTATACCTGCCCTGTGTTCGATATTACGTTCAATTGAACAAAAGCACAATAACTTTTCTTCGCTAAATCTGTGAACTATGAACTTCACAGGAAATTGTTCTTAAAGTAAATAAGCTATTGAGGGAATTACCTTTACATTATCCCCGATGCGAGCGTTTTTGTCAATTATTGCTCTTTTGATGTGAGAATTCTTGCCAATTCCAATCGGAACACTTCCTTTGGCCGCTAAAAGTCTTCTGTCTGCATCGGTCTGGATAAAGGCATTAACAACACAATTCGTACTTTTACAGAAAGCAGAAACAGCAGATCCCTAARAATACAAGCAAAGAAACATCCACCCGATCCCAAGATATGCATAAAACGAGCTGATAGGTTAACTGATCAAGAGAATGGTCACTCACCTCATAATAATCAGTTCCCATGAGCAGACTGTCTTCTATGATTGCACCTTCCAAGATGCAAGATCGTAGACCAATTACAGAATGGTGAATCTTACAGTTCTGTCCGGAAAAGATAATTAAACCCAATCAATCTAAATAACATATATACACTTGGAATAATACAATTCAATATTTTGGTTAAATTGGAGGCATTGCTTGTCGAAATACTTGTTGCTTCAAGGGAGAAACGAGGTAATGCACGCTATGATGCTTATAGAAATTAAAAGTTCAGCTCAAATTTACCCAAAAACAAAAAAATAAAGAAAATATTTCAGGTTAGAAGCAGACWACAACATTTTCAAATAACTTACCTTTATAACACAACCCTCACCAATCACGCTGTCTGTGACATCAGCATCAAGCATTTTGGAAGGTGGCAGGTATCTAGGCTGTGTATAGATTGGAGAGGAACGATCATAAAAGCTGCATATGGTGGATTTTGATAAGTACAAAGATAGAAGGATGATTTATTTATGMCAAGGTAGATAAAAAGAACAAGAAAGACTTCCAACTTCATTACTGATGAAGGGAATGAACCTGAAGTCTGGCACTGGCATTTTCGTGATCCCCAGATTTGCATTATAGAAAGCTTCAATTGTTCCAATATCTTCCCAGTAACCATCATACAAGTACGCATGAACCTGAAATCCAACGAAGCTGGGTACATGAAATTACAAGATAATAAAGAACTCATACTGAGATTCACTGCTATCATAGTAAACAACATTAGAATACACTATGCTGCTAGTTATTAACAGTTACATGTGCTCATCGCCAATAGTTACGCAGGAATCTGAAATAGGTGATAACATTTCAATCTCATTATCACCAAATTACGATTTTCTGTAAAAAAGTATTGGACAGATTTAATGGCCAAATATCATTCAGTTATCTTTTATTTTTTTAATTTTATGGCAACATTTTCAGACCCAATATATGGAATAATTCATTTATCTAATTTCATTCAGCTAATATCGACAGCACAGATGAAGTTTAAGCTATAAAGAAAGACTAATAAAGTACTTAAAAAGGAAATTAATTTTTGAATGAAATTAAATTAGAAGAGTTGACCAACAATCAAATATTGGATCATGGCTGCTGGATTTTACCAAGACAGGAAGTCTAGGAGTYTGTGAACTCGAATCAGTTGCCAATACGTCACCATAAGAGATCACCTACTCTACAAATAATTGTAGAAACTATACAGTCATCTTATGAAATAAGGCGACCAATGACTGGCTACGGATTTTATCCCCCGGAATGTAACGAAGTCCTTAAAGCAGWTATCCAGACTTCGAGCACGACTTACCTTCATTCCGATTGATGTGGCACCAGGAATAACTTCACTTCCAAAGTCATTAGCCCCAGGAAACTTCTCTTGAAGTAAATTTAGCATTGCATCTTTACTGAAAACATATATACCCATACTTGCAATATAAGGCATTTCCTTTGCTCTTTTATCATCAAGACCTAGAATGGTAGTGTTAACCTGGCGTAAATGTGAAGAASAGAAAGGAATAAGATTCATTTTATTCTTTTTTAATAGTACACAATCCAAGCAAATTAGAATGACATATGAACAGATTAAATAGATTTTGCAGCCAGTTTACCCTCATTGCTTTCAATTTCTCTCCTTTTGGCTTTTCTGCAAATTCAATTATTCTTCCTCATCAATTTTCATGAGACCAAATGCAGTGGCGCGTTTTTCGTCCATTGGTAGTGCAGCAACTGTTATACCAGCATCAGTCTCTCTGTGTGCTTGGATAAATTTCTCATAATCCATGCGATACAAATGATCCTCAGCAAGAACCAAGAATTCAAGAGCATTGTGCTCTTCAAACAACCATAGATACTGCCTAACAGCATCAGCTGTGCCCTGGACATCAAAAGTTGGGCAATCGATTAGTAAATTTGTTCTTTTTTTTTCTTTTTTTTTTTTTTTTTGGTGGGGGGAGAGCAGGAGGTGGGAACAAAAGATAAAAAATAGCTATGAATCATAATAGGATTTCTTTTGYAGTTCTTCCTTCACAGCCTAATTAGAAAATAACAACAACAGTGATACAGTAATGTGCACACAGAGTTGGACCCGTTGAAAATAGTCCAGCTCACATGTAAGGGGTTATGCATAGATTATGCCCCTCTAGCCAGTAGGCATCCAAGCTTTTATATAAGGTAATATAAAAATGTAGGAGAGCAAGCTAATTACCTGGAACCAATTTGGATTTTCTGGGCTTTGCTGGGCAGCCAGAACTTCTACGAACCCCTCATTCTTGTAACCACCCATGTTACTTGCATAGGAGCGTGACAGATGGCGATTGAGGGATGCAGAGTTGAATTGGGTGAGAACATAGATCTTTGATATATTGCTATTCAGACAATTACTGACAGGTATGTCAATCAACCTATAATTTGCACCAAGAGGAACAGCAGGTTTTGCTCTTTTCTTAGTCAGAGGATAGAGGCGTGTCCCAGCTCCACCTCCAAGAATAATGCCTAAAACACTCTGCATCAGCAAAGGTAACTAACTATTTTTCTTCTCCAATTGAAGATAAGCAACAATATTAGTTTCAGAGACATATAGGAAGCCAATCAAAATTCTACAACACCAAAAAGAATGGACAAGTAATATTCTTGTAGTGAGCAAGCTATGCATGTTCGAGACGATAAGATCAAACACTCCAGATCTCTAACATTCTATAGATGAAACATGTCCAACCATTTCTGTTTTAGATGAAACCGTATTCTATGGAGCATGAGTTTCACCTCATAACACCAAATCCAACAACTTAGGAAGTAAACCCCAAATCACTTCAACCAAGAATGCTATTTTTCAACCAAGTAGCAAGATGACGAACGTCGAAGTATATATGAGGTAAAAAATGGAGTTACTTGATCCCAACTTACAAGAAAAATATTCCAAATTAAGATCTAAGTGTAATGCCATCAGTTGTACAAAGAACTACACATCAACTGAGCTTAGTCTACTTATGTCTGGCTTCAATTGTTCCTCTACTTTCCCTGTCCGCTTATTTTTCAAGAACTGCATGGTTTCAAAAGCAACTATGACAGTTATCGAAGGTCCACCTTTTTAAAGCATGTATGATGTTATTAGAAATGAATGATTTGGTAAGCAAGTAGAGTACGGTATGATGTTTGTCCTCTGACTGTCACAATCAAAGAAACCAAAAAGTGATGCTTCGGTAACATGTAAAAGAACTTTTGTATTCAACTCAAAACCAACGAAGATGCCATCGACTTCAGTCTTCATACATTAACTTTTAAAACATTTGTGATTCTCAGTGTGGGACTCTGTCCCTTAGGAAGGAAGAGACAACTATGGTACAGAATTGGTTATACAATATCAGGTAAYTATGTATGCAAAACAAGTGGAAGCTACGAGATTCAGCGTGTAGAGGTAATGTTCAAGAATTTGATTGGAAGTTAATTTCATAATGAAAATYGTTGGCGAAAATTTYAAGAAATGTTGAAAATTTCGCAAATGCAGAGGGTAGAGTACAGACAGTGCTGGCATCAGGATCTAGACAAGTCTGGGAGGAGCTGGAMTCGGTCACGGCTTTAGGAGAAATCACATGGGGAAGAGGATAACAAACTCTGTCAATGGCATTGCATTTGGCTGTGGGTGATCGAGTAAGAGAGTGGAGAACGGCAGTATCACCCAACACCTCAGAAGCTTTGGATCCAAAGGAGGAACTAAAACTGATACTGGTAGTAATAGTCTTTACTATTGGCAGAAGACAATTGCCACTCGAATCGTAGTAATCCGACGACGGAATAAGCCTACTCCCAGCGAAACCGGAGGCTGCGGCCAGTATTCCCATTTGCATTTTGAATTCGGAAACAAATGCCCAACGCCTAGCTAGCGGTGGCTAATTCAACTGCTAGTAATAGGAATATGTGTTGGAGAACGAAGGAAAGACGTAACTGAAAATACTGAGTACAACCCAGTATAACGACTAGAGGTCTCACTCAAGTCTCCAAAGGGAAGGATACTTCTAATGGCTTTGAAATGGCTTATCTTGCAGGCATGCAAGCGGAAACGTATTAGACGCGGGGGGGGTGGGGTGGGGTGGGGAGGGATTTAAGTTCGAAATTGAAATAGTCCCTGCGGTAATGATTGGATAAAGGAGTTTGTTATATTTAGGTCTCAAGTTTGAATGAAGCAGACACCTTGGCTCAACTTTAAAAGAGAAAATAATAAAATATTTTAAATATTGAATGATTAAAAAAATACATTAGCGATTAGTTAAACTTTCAATTTGGGAAATAGATACAAAGGTTTAAATGGAAAAATGTATTTATATTAAGAGGGTAATCCAAGAATGAGTAAATGGAGAGAGGGGAAAGAAAGATAGTATGGAATGCCTACCTAATACAACTTCCTTAATTCTTTGTAACTATATAAGTACAGCAAAGAAAATTCGATTAGTTAAAAGTAATTTATGACCTTGAACATTTATTAAACATATTTTTAATTTTAAATTTTGAAGAGAAAAATATTATTATAATTCTCGATCC
Source organism: Rhazya stricta (assembly GCA_001752375.1). Taxonomy (NCBI): domain Eukaryota; kingdom Viridiplantae; phylum Streptophyta; class Magnoliopsida; order Gentianales; family Apocynaceae; genus Rhazya; species Rhazya stricta. Next base: position 75,953 of record MEJB01000021.1, on the reverse strand, counting down.
TAACATAGTGAGAAAAAATTCTAAGATTTTTAAATCATTAATTACCTATACAAATCCTTTAAAAAAAATCTCTTTTCTTGTTCCTCGTTGTTAATTAGATTTCAATAATCTTTGATCATCCTAATGAAATAATTTGGGATGCGAGGTTTTTTAGAAGAGAATAATTAGAGATATTTTCCACCCAAAAAAGGGGGGGGGCTGCTGTACTGTGGCAAGATACTAGTATCTTCACTGGGTAAAACCGATTTATGCTCACATGCATTAAAACAGGTCCACCGCATATGCAGCGATTGCCACTCATGGGACTTAGGACCTATCAAGTTTGCTCGACCGTCGCTGGACTGCAATCAACACCACTTCTCTTTCTCCGCCCTCTCCCRCTCCCAATCCTCAATCCAACTCTACCAATATTCTGGTCCTTCTTTTCTTAGTATAAATAGAGTGGAAGAGAACATGCGCAGCTTTTCTCCTCTCGGCCGTCTCTTCATCATCTTCTTTTGCTACTATTTCCTACTGGTGGACGCCGACCATGGCATTCATCCCTCCTCCTCCTCCACTCTAGCAGATCAAGTATGCAAGAATACGACGAATTACACATTCTGCGAGCGGGTTATTTTCTCCGACCCCCGCGCCCCAACTGCGGATCGATATGTGCTTGCCTACATATCCTTTGGTCTCGCATATGTTAATGCTACCCATACTCGGGACTACATAGACTTTCTACTCGAGAATAATCAAAATWAGAATAACAAGACCCGTAGTTTGGGGCTGAGAAAATGCCGTGGTTATTACGACGACGCCGTTGGGGCTCTCTCACAAGTCCTGAATGACTTGGACTCTGAAACTTTCTCCAATCTTGGCCAATGTGCAAGGGCTACGGATGGGGCTGCTRGTCGTTGCGAAGACCAATTTTCTGTTGGCTGCTCGCCGCTCTCGGAAATCAATCAGAACTTGAGGCGCCTCTCTGAAATCTGTCTTGTTGTCTCCGCGCTTTATCAAGTTTTCAGAGTTTTATGACGTTTGTAATTCTAGAACTGGATTTTGAAGTCTTTTCAGAATTGACATTGATTCAAATGCTAGTAGTACTAAGGAATTTTGTAACTTCTGACTTGGTCAATTCATTTTGTTTTGTGGGCGCCATGGAAATGCTTGGGACAACGGAAATTTTTGTTCCTCTTTTTCCGTTTTCTCGGGAGGATGAGTAATCAMAACCTTCTTCTTATTAGGCACTTGTCCTCAGTCAAGAAAGATTCTTAGTTCTTGATGATGCATTCAACAATGCGCTTTAAGCAGACACTAGTCATTTTTTCRTGGGGTTAGGCCGCTTTACAACTTTGGGGACAAAAAAAAAAAAATTCAAAGATTGCATATTTGGCCAGCTTGAGGAAAGAAACCCACCCAAATTGCTTTCTACGAAAACTTGTCTTTTCCCTCTCCTTCGGTTCAAATTGCCGGAAAGCCCTTTCCAAGATTAGATATGTATTCATCAATAATTGATGGCACAATTAGAATTAAGACGAAATGTGTAGTTCAATATTTCTCCTAACGAATAAGAATCATTTGGCGGCCGCTATGTGATATATCATGGCAATGTTTGAAGATTCAATAGTAGTATGATAGTTTAGCAATTTACTAACTACCGTATAGAAAAGATACGTATAAAGCTGACTGCCATTCTCAGGCCAAGGATAATCAAGGAGAGCAATCCATTGAATTAAGGGATCTGAACTAAATTACTTTTTGGCGCCAAAGTGAACTCTCAGGTCTGAAGCTGAGTTTTGACTAGAAGAAGCAAGGCAAATGGAAGGATCATTGATGTGCTAATTTCAACTTGAAATTCAAATTTTAACGGCTAATTATGGCTCCCCTCGGCCCTCCTTACGTAGCATCTTCTTTTGCTTTTTTCTTTCATTTCTCTGGGTCTTTTCAAAAGTTGTCAAAGTTCAGGGATGACATGCATCGAAATGCAAGTCCTGGATTCTTCCTTTCAATCAAAATTACCCAACTTGTTTGTGATTCCAGATCGGGCATTTGAAAATGCAAAAGAATGAGGTTTTAATTAGTTGAAAAAAAGGAATGGGCTTTTAATGGCTAAGTAGTAGTTTTGGTATGATATACATGAATTATTACTAATATATAAACCAAAGTACAATGAGACCCAACTTGTTTGTGATTCCAGATCCGGCATTTAGCACAGCTATCATTACAACAGTGGCCCTCCCATCAACAAGGAAAGCGGGTAGGGCACTGAAGGAGCTCTCAGAGCAGGGGACACAAGTGCCCTTTTCCTTTTACTTTTGGGTGCGTGTTTTACGAGCGAGCGAGCACCTTTGACTCCTTGACCACACCTCTTCGCTTGCTTCTCTGCTCAGCTCTCGGATCTCAGAAAGAAAAAGGAAATACTACTACTGCCACTCTTTACATCTCCTGGACGGGAAGAGCAAGTGAAAATTTGTCACATACACGTAAAAGCCAAAATAATTGAGGTATATATACTCGAGTATTATGTGAAGCCTGGGGCTGTAATAATATTGCATACCGGATGGTACCAGTAGTGGAGGAGACAACGACTCCAAATTACTACTATTTAGTATTACTATTCCCACTGCAATCCTCCTAGGCCTAGCACGCGCTCAATAATATGGAGTAGGAAATAGATGCAGCTGAGCAGAGCAGGCCCTCTCCTTCCTTTCCCTGCTTCTTCAGGGTGGGTGTGAGACTTGATAGTGACGCACTAACACAAGACGAAGTGAAAGGAAGCGCTTTGCTGCAGCGGTACAACACTTGTGCTGCTAATTTACAAATGCCGGTCCGGAAGCTGTGATTCTGGGGTTGTTGCTCCACGGCTGCTTCCGCCTCTAATTTTGGTTGCTTCACGAAAGATACGATCTTTGCAGGTACAAACTGCTGAAGCAGATAACTGGACACCTTACCACACTACACTTGGTGATAGTCAAGGAGTGGAACCGTGGTGGCCTGTTGGGATGGTCGGAGGAGGAGCATCTTGGAAATTAAAGAAGGCAGCCAAAAAGATACTAGCCCAAACATGCGGGTCCTTCTCTTGGAGTAGGCAGCACCAAGCTCATACCCTCCAAACCACCTCAAATGCTACTGTAAAACCCACTTTCCTACCTATCTCTCTCTTTCCCTCCCCTGCATAATTTTCTGAACATCAAGAAGGAAAACATTATAAAACAAACAAAAACTGGATTTATGTTGCTCCCAATGTCGATTACTCTTGATGCTAACAGAAATTGAAATAAATTTGAGTTACATCTCAATCATTTCTCTTCAGCTGTCCCTTAAGAAGAAGAAGAAGAAGAAGAACCCTAATCCTAATTCTTCTTTTCTCTTCTCTTTTATTAAAGTCTAAGAACGAAATTCTTTGGACTAACTTTTTCCTGTTTTCTCTCCAACTCGTAGAACGTTAATGCTGCCTACTTTGTTCTTCTTATTTGAATTTCTTTTGGGGCAGGTATCTCCTGATTCACACAATTTTCGTAATATAACCTGTTCCAATGGTGCAGAATCAAGCTACAATACTTCTGCTAATAAGGTCCAGCATAAATCCTCTCTTCGATATCACTACCTTGTTATTTATTTTTGTCTTCCTTTCTACTTATGAGTAATTTCTTTTTGTCTTCCCATGTTTGCTTGTAGCACTTTGTGGATTTATTTAACCCCTTTCTGTTTGTTGTCTTGGGAATTTATAACCTTGAGAAATTGTTTGACACAGAATTCCGGTCTACCCAGACTATTTGTACTCAGAGTTCATCCAGCCAGATTTTACCATCTATTCATGCCATATTTTATCGTGTATAAGCAACCAAAAATCAAGGATTGTTATTATCTGATTAAAACTTCTAGCACTGTGGCAGTCTGGTAGCTAAGTTGGTTAAGATACACCCATAACTAGGCAAAGGTCCCCCCCCCCCCCCCCCCCAATGTATCAGCAAGGAAAAACCAAAACTTCTCTTGCTACTATCAACTAATAAATGAAGTATGACAATGACTTTTCGGTAACAAGATCCTCCGTCTGTCCTTAAATTGAGAGGATAGTTATGAATTTATGTGYCATAATTTGTTGATCAAATTGTCATCCTTGCAAAGATTGAGARATGAAATTTTCATTATCCACTGACCGCATAGAAATCTCTTTTCCAGATTTTCTCTGTCAATTAAATTGACATTTTCTGGACCAAGATATGAGAATTCAGTGAGTTGGGAGTTTCATATTACAATTTTATTAAGCACCAGTTGGCTTCATCAGATTCTGACTGTAAATTCTTTGTAGAGAAATAAAAGTACATTCTCTTGCAGGAAAACTTGTGAAACTCATTTCTTGAACGAGATGATATTGAAGATACGAATCTAAGAAACATCCTTAGAATTATTTGACTAACATCTCYTTAAAGAAGGCCCTTTCCTGACACTGTAAAACCAAGCACAGTAAGCCATGTTAACCTTTGAAAGAAAAAGAAAAAGAAAAAGATACATCTCCTTAGTTATGGCATTTAAATGTGACATCCAGCTCAATATTCAAGGAGCAATTTGTTTCTTGCTCACGAGGTGACTGCAGTTATTSTGGTAGGAAAACAGCATCTACACTGCTGATGTGAATTTACTACTGCAGATTTAAGAGTTAAGGCGTGGTGTCCTTTTGCATTATCAGATTTCATTTGGGGCAATGTGCTTCTATAGCATATAGGATTGTATCTATACTTCTGCTGTTAAGAGAACTCACATGTGAAAATTTTTATCTGCTAAATGAGAGTTTTTCATGGTCCTATATGCAGGCGGGGAGAGAATATTAGCCTTTTCTCATAGAATAGAAATTTCTTTTCCTTTTAGTTTTCTTCTAATTGTTACATTCTATATGAAGATAAATCAGTTAGCCTTCGATGGGATTACAATGTCTCATTCTTTACAATTTCTTTTTGCAGAATTTATGTGCAATATGTCTTGATCCTTTGAATTACACCTCAGGGAGCAGCTCCTGCCCAGCCATATTCACAGCACAATGCTCTCATGCATTTCACTTCGCTTGCATCTCTTCCAACGTCCACCATGGCAGCGTGACCTGCCCCATTTGTCGTGCACATTGGACACAATTGCCTCGATATCCAAAATCTCACTGTTCTCTCCATGGTAACCAGTCTGACCCCATTCTCCAGATCCTTGATGACTCAATTGCTAGTTTTCGGGTGCACCGACGCTCCTTTCTTCGCTCWGCTCGCTATGATGATGATGATCCAGTTGAGCCCGACTGCACGTCACACCATCTACGTCTCCATATATCTCTATTACCTATTCAGCTCACTCATCCTACTATTAATTTCTTCTCAGGTAAATTTTCAGCAGGGGCTAATTTATGTAATGTTTTAGAAATTTCATGGCAGCATCACTTGYCAATTTTATTGTCTTTTGCTGGTAGATTCAGCATCAGAGCATCTTGCTGGAGCTGGGCAGAAACCTTTTGCATGCACATCTTCTGCCAGAGCTTATCTTTGCATAAGATTAGCACATCAACCAGGAATTGATTTGGTCTTAGTTGCTAGCCCCAACGGGCCTCACCTGAGGCTTATGAAGCAAGCTATGGCCTTGGTTATTTTCTCACTGCGACCAATAGACCGCTTGGCCATTGTCACCTACTCCTCTGCTGCCACACGCATGTTTCCCCTTAAGCGCATGACTTCCTATGGAAAACGGACTGCTCTGCAAGTCATTGATCGCATTTTTTACATGGGTCATGCAGACCCAATTGAAGGCCTGAAGAAAGGGGTGAAAGTACTTGGTGATCGGGTCTACAAGAATCCCCAGTCTTGTATTCTGCATTTGTCTGACAGTCCAACAAGGTCCTACCATCACTTCAACATGGAAGTTCCCATAACAATCCATCGCTTTCATGTAGGATTTGGTTTTGGCTCTTCAAATGGGTTTGTCATGCATGAGTTTGAGGAATTTATTGCCAGGGTACTAGGTGGTGCAATCAGAGAATTTGAGTTGAAAATAAAGGACGATAGTCAGATTATTAAGCTTGGAGAACTCAGGGATGGCGAAGAGAGGAGGATTCCGTTAGCCTTGCGTAAATCTGGACATATTTGTGTGGAATATAGCTACATCGATGGTGGAATTGATGAATGCAAGAAGTTTGGGGAAACTTTAGTAGGCATACCAGATCAGCATGGTGAGGGAAGTGATGGAATGGATGCAATTGGGGGCATAGGTGGAAGGACAAGCAGTGTTGAGAGTTGGGATTACCATGACAGTTTCATGGCGAGAAGATGGGCGAAGCARTTGCACGGCTATAGGCCATGGTATCCACAGTGATGATACATCTTATCATCAACATCTACAGACAAATGGATTCCCCTTGATGTTGACTTGTAAAGTTCCATTCTTTGAACAGAGTATAGAAATGTCATATGTGTTAAAACACCGTCTTCTGTTTGACCTAATGACAGGTTGTAACATGTGAAGACGAGAGGAGAGATGATTACTGCAAAAAACACTCGCATTCTAGAGTTAAACCCTTCCCCCTTCTCTTTTATCAATTGCCAAAAATGAAATCCATTTTTCACTTTCAGTTAAACGACCGACTAATCTTCCCGTGATCCATACATGTAATATATTAATTTGTAGCATAAATTACAGTTTGCGATCTATACTTTTATTGACATGACACTTAAAATTTCTATAAGCCATAGGAACTGAAAAGTGATATTTAAAGATACCTTTTATTTTTGGCCCTGCATGCGTCTCGACCCAGAGAAACATTAGTTCGTCTGGACGAACATCCATCCTTTGAAAGGTATTTGAAACTTTTTCTCCGCCAATGTTTTATGGTTGAGCAAGTTAATGATCTTTGTTCAATATTTAATTAACTTTTCTTTTTTCCTTTTGGACGTTTTTCATCTTAGTAAATTTCAAATAGTTTTTTCAGAAACGATTAATATGACATTAGATAATATACTAATTTAATTGATTAAAAAATTATTTTTAACAATTCTTGATTGATTACATTGAAACTTGAGATGAGTAATCTATCCTCATTCTGCTCGTTTAGTAGTAGATACATGAATTATTCCATTAAAATCCTCTTTCTTCTCTTTCATTCTTTGAAAATGATAGCACTAGAAGTAGCAGAAAAATCATTTATTAGTTATATTGTTTCTTGTCGCTTCCTTCTCTTTCTTCCGTTTATATATATATATATATATTTTTTTTGAAGGACTCTTCCATTTTAATATTAGGAGCTGGAAAGGAGGTGACTTGCTCACTGGTGAGACCTATGTTCATAGTCTCCAATTTGCAGCTCGAGAGAGGAGGTACAAGGCCCAGTACTCAATAGTAGGAAATTGATCTTTCAACTAGGACTCCGCAGGAAAAGATATCCATTTGCAGCCGATGCAGATGCTCCCTAGATTGATTCAACCCAGGGAAGCTATTCTAGCTCAGGAAGATATCCACAACAGTCACGGCAGCAGGCCTGCTGGCGTTGGAGTTGGCGACCCCTGCTTAGTCCTCACCTCCGATCCCAAGCCTCGCCTCCGCTGGACTGRGGACCTTCACGATCGTTTTGTCGATGCTGTTACCCAGCTTGGCGGTCCCACCAGTTAGTTTTCATATCTTTCCTTTCTTGCTATTGAATGCTATGACAGCGTACCACGGTTAGCAATTAGGATACTGACTACCATTGCAGTTCTTGTTACCATTTTTCTCACTTGATTCTCTGTCTGGCTGTATTCTCTTGTGGATTTTGATAGACCGGAGATCTGAGGAGCATCATCCTAGATGCTTAATTTTCATCTCCAAGATTTGATTTCGTGATATAGCGCACAGTCAAGCAGTGTGAATAATATGATTATAACAGATAGAATAGGACCAACAATAAATTTAAAAGGTTGTTCCTTTTATAACCGTGGTCGTGTGCGGAATGACAAGTATAATTCAAATGGTGCATTATAAGGCTGTTTCGCTTTAGTTAAAATTTTAGACTTCTGTCTTGATATTATATACTAGTCAGTAGGCTTTCCTCGGAGGTGTTATTTTGTKCTCCCTATATCCCAAAGTGAATGTCTATATTTCATTTTGGGATGTGTTTCTAAATAAATGTATCTTATTTATCAATTTCCACTACTGACCTTTTCAATTTAAGAGGTATGATTTTACTGACAATCCCATTGCTGACCACTTTAATTATTGTAATTATGATTGTGATTTGTATGCAGTTAAAAGATCACCTAAATCTTTGTTTCAAATCAAATGTGGAGATTTAATTTGAGTTTTAGAAGCAGGTCATAGATTCTTGTTGATCCCTCTTAAGAGCTTAGCCTAGCTAAGCATGAGTTGAACGCATGATGGGCCAAAATGCAGTAGAAAAGACTTATATAAAATATCCTTTTTAGTGTCTAAAGGATCACAGGTTTATGTTTGTTGTTCGTTTGTTTTTCCTGGTAAAACATATTTATGTTTGTTGGTCCACCTCACTAATTGGTGTTCTACTAGGCAAACAATGTTGGCCTTCTTCCTCTTAGGAAAAGCTAAGTTATAGTTTCTTTACCATCTTGCGCAACTTCTGATTGCAGAATTTAAACATTTGACTAGTTGATAAGATTTTTCCCTCTTGTTTTGCTTTTCTCCTTCAGTATTCATTACCTTTTCATTGTGTTATAACTGCATTATCCAATCGACTCATGAATTGATTTGTTTATGGAGAGCCATCCATGCTTGGTTGAGATAGTAATAAAGTTATTCATACTTGGTACTGCAAGAGGAGCTTATTGTATCATCTATCAACTCATAGTGTAGGTCATCTTATACCATCTGAATCTCTGATATGTGAAGTAGCCTCATAGAAGTGTTGGATCACTAAATGATATTTTCTTATTCATGGGAGTGAAGCCTCTTTTCTTTTTTTCCCTTTTTGGGTGCATGTATGTGTGTGTGTGTGTGTGTGTTTTGTTTTTTTTTTTTTTTTTTTTTTTGGGGTGGGTGGAGGGGGGTGAGTGTGTTGCGGAAATACTCATGAGAGTCATTACATCAAGGTAAACATTTCCGTTTTGCAACTTGGGATGTCCTTATTGCTATGTTTTTTTACCTATTTAGGCCCGTAACTTACTTTTGAGAGAATTGCCAACCAAGTTTAAGCTGGGGCTCTTAGCATACTGCATGGTTTGCCTCTCTCCCCAAGTTATTCTCATCCATTAGAAGTTCATTGTCGGAAATTGAAATATGCTCTCATCTCTTTTAGATGATTAGTGAATCATAGTCACTAATATCTCCAGATGAATGATACTTGCAGAAGCTACACCAAAGGCTATAATGAGGACAATGGGCATAAAGGGACTTACTCTTTTCCATTTGAAGAGTCACCTCCAGGTTTGTTTTAGCGTTCACATGAAACTGATGCATGGGGCTCACTAGTGTCTGGACTCTGTTGAAGTTATTTGACAGGAAACTTTCCTGCATTTTTTTACAGAAATACAGACTAGGTAAGCAATCTGGGAAAGATTTGGATGAGGCTCCAAAAGATGGTAGGTTTAGCTATAACTTCCATTAATTGTAACCATTGCATAACTTTTTCTGTCGTTGCTGAAAACGCTCACCGAAGATGTGAGTGTCAGTTGCAAGAACCGTCCTGACATGTCAGTTCAACTAAATTACATCTGCACATTGGCATATTTTGTCTACTCAGTGGCCTTGCTTTTATCCAACAAGCACCTGCTTCTGTCCTCTGCAAACCAAAAAAATTGAAAAAGAGAGAGAGGATCGACCTAAAAGAACAATGGACACCTCAAACCCCTCTCTCTCTCTCTCTCTCTCTCTCTCTCGGTGTTCAACTCTGCCTGCACACTTGAAAGCAGATATTCTCGCCATCCTTTATGTAGGCCTGGCAGGATTTTGTAAAGTTCTTAGAAAAGTGTTCCTTTTTTTTCTGGGGGATTTTTACTTTTAGACTGACTTTCTCGCTGCCAAATTGAAGGAGTTGCTGCTTCATACCTTATAGAAAGCCCTCGTGCCAATAATTCTGCTCAACACCTGCCAACTTCTGACATAAATGAGTAAGACCTTTGGTTTCTATTGGAAATTAAGTTGTCTATTCATATCCATCAGCTTCATTGCACTGATTTAAACTATAGGATTCTGTTTCTATGGGATAAAAATTTTGTTTAGAGGTTATGAAGTGAAGGAGGCCTTAAGGGCTCAGATGGAAGTCGAAAGTAAACTACACTTACAAGTTGAAGTAAGCTTGCCTTTCAATTCTTGGATGATGCTTTTGCTTCAATTGTGTTCTGATGCAGACAGTTTTCTGATAATCTATTTAACTTTGAAAATACAGGCAGAAAAGCACTTGCATATTCGCCAGGACAGTTTTCTGATAATCTATTTAACTTTGAAAATGCAGGCAGAAAAGCACTTGCATATTCGCCAGGATGCGGAACTAAAGTATATGGCCATGCTGGAAAGGGCCTGCAAAATGCTTGTGGAACAAATGGCTGGATGTGCACTTACAGATCCTGATGGAGAGGATTATCAAGTAATGGGACGGAAGACGCCTACTGGCGCCTCCCTTATTGCCTGTGGAGTAGATCCTTCGGAATCCACTGATATTGCCAGAGTCCGGGGTTCTGAAGAGCTTATCGCTCGGATCAATCAACGGGTTGCTGATTGTTCGACCGAAAGTAGCCTGACTTCACACGATAGTCCTGCMGGAGTGCTTCTAGATGGATCACCGCCTGGAGGTGTAGGGAASAAACGGATATTAAGCACGGAATCAGCATCTCCAGCTGTCATATGGAGTGAATCAAATTTGAGAACCTCAGAAGTGCACGTAGGAAAAGTAAATTCCGAAGGAATTACTGGGCGTGGTTTATGATAAATATTTTCTGGTTAAGAGGTATTGTTACTTTAAATCTGAACTAGTGAAGAGATTTCTGCTGCGATATGGCTGGCTGCAATGGTTGACCTCCCTCTGATAKAGTAAATTGATGGGATTGATGATCTAACGAAGAGATTTGCATCTTTATTCTTTCGCCAACATATTTGATTTTTGTGTTCAAAAGTTTCTCCGATGCTCCTTAAAGAACCATTTTAATTTTCATAGATTAGAAAATTATTTTGAGAAATATCAAATACTGCTCATATGACTTCAAAAGGCCAAGTAATGGAAAGTTTGAGATCAGTGAAGACCTCAAAAGTGGTTCTTTTCCAAATAGAAATTTACAAAGATAATAGAACCGTTCGAGAAAGGGAACGCTTGATAAAAGCATTCTTATAAGTAAAAGGTTGAGTCCCTTCATCAAAAAAGGTGAACCACCGAGGACAGTTAGTTGCTGAGTTATCTACTAATATTTCTTTTTTCCATCCTTTTCGAGGGAAGGTACTAGCAAAGAAGCGATAGCTCGATTCATCATAAATACCACAAAACTCAAATTTGACCTCATCTAAGCCAAAAGCTTCAAAAAAAGATACTTTTAACTATTATCAATTGCTTTTCAGATAATGCTGAACTTAAAAAAAAGTTATAATGATGAACCAACGAAACCAATGTTCACCAAAGACCATGAAATTAATTGCTGCTAGCTCGTTAGATTAGTATCCATGAACTCTTTGCTGGAGGTGTCAACGGGCAAATCGGAGAGAGATGCAAACATGTCCAAGCAAAAGGAGATGCTACCCTGCAATTGCACTTATAAAGAAATGCCAATTACACAAGATGTTACAAGCAGGCTAACCTGCTTCTAAAGAGTGGCTTTTACATCTAATGCTACGTAGTAATTATGAAGAGCAGTGCCTCTGATGACCAACTCTCTTCAGGATGCAATGACGAAGACGTTGGGTTAGAGCTTCTAGTTTCTCAAATTTTTCACGTTTGCACTTCTTTGTCTTTTGCGTTTTCTTCCTATTCTTTTCATCGAGTGGCAATCCAAGAGTGGTATGTTGCATATCTCGAAGAGGTGTRGCTAGCACCTTTATGGTCATCTGGAATCATATCAAATCATCAGAAGTCGCTTTCACAGGAAGGAAATAAAGTCAGTGGCATCTATCATCAAATTTTGAGTCACCAACAATTTGTCTGTGTGTGGGGGGAGAGGGAGAGAGAGAGACCTGATCGCCATTCATAACACCAGGGCAATCCAATGAAGGCTCCTCATCACTGCCAAGAGATGAGCATCTTCCCCAGCTCTCTCTATTTGAGCTGGTATACGAGCAAGACTCTTCATTCTGGCCACGTGGCTTGTCCTGAGAAATTAGGATGATATACTTTACGAGTGCCAAAAAGAAGAAGCAAGCATGTTATGTTATTCTAAATACTGCAAACAGAAAGTCACGGTGTAGGTATGGTTAGCAATTACATATCAAATTTAGCATGATTACAGTTACAGAATGGTCTGTGGAAAAAGTTGCCGTCAAACTACAAAAAATACCTCACTAAGTCCGCTGCAAGCTAAGACTACTATATTATGATCAAAGTACTGGAAGATGCACTTCATTCAGCTAAAGAAATAATTTAGCTATAGTTCAAATGTTAGATGACATCAGATAGTAATACCTGTAGCTTCGAGGAATCATGAGTATTAACAATGTTGTCTTCAACAATAAAASTATCCTGCAATGCCGATAAAATATCTACAATTAACTGCAGTCTTTTTTCTTTTAACCCTCTTTTTTTTGTTATGCGTACCAAAAAGGGATATTAATTTAGACAATCAATTACTTTTCTTTGTTGAAACAGAAAATACATAACAACAAAAAGAAAATATTCATACCAATACACTAGCAACTGGAGTAATCTCCGAAAGAAGTTCACCCACAGATTTTGCGGTTGAAATGCAAGGTGGCACGGAGGATGAGCTTGCTACATCAGAAACCGAACTTTGGATACCGGTAATTATCTCATATAACAAATTCTGGGAATCGACAAAAATGTTAAATCAGATTCTCTAGCGAGGGAGAGAGTGTCCAGGGCCCAAACTATTCCAACCAAAGCTTCTAATAATGTCTTATCTGAACAACAGAGTGCTCGAATATTTGAGGTACCAAGAGTAGCCAATTACAGAACTAAATTTAAAGACAAGAACTGTAATGAGGAAAATAACTTTCTCGTGATAGAAAATGAAAAACAAAATAATCCCCAGCGTTACTCCACCTAAAACAGAAAATGTAAGGTTTTTTTCATGGATTTCACAAATTCATTAGATCTAGGACTTTATGTTATAACAAGTCCTGTTATATTCCAGTTGTACTAGGATATCATTACATGTATTATTCCAGCTGCCAAAGTCTAAAATAAGATTTGGCATAACAAGGTCCCAGAGGCATCATATACCCACATGACATCTCAGGAAAAAATGAATGGCTTTTGCCCAATCTTCTCTGCTTCACCAATTTTTAAAGAACATAAACATATGAGGGCCTGAGCAGTTTCACATAAAACTTCCATCTACTCTGACATCTTTCTAGTAGTTTATTGATGGAAAGAGGAAATACAAGAAAGAGGACAAGGCATCCTCAAGAAAGTAATAAAAACTATTTATYCAGCCCTCCCATCTCTTTCTAAATCCATTAACGCTATCCCAAAAATTAGAGCCCAGTAACACAGAATAAATACTTGAAAAGGTCTTTAGCAATAGGAAGGTATTTTTTTCTAAAGGGAAAATTCTCAAAATCATCTCAGAGGAAAAAAAGAATCAGTTGCTACACACTCCGAAATAAAAATAGTTTCATAAAATTTGATGTATTCTACTCAAAGGCAACAGTTCACTCCGAACTTCAATGAAGAAAAATTACCTTATCTTCATTAGCATTGACCTTTAGGTCCCCTAGATCATAATATTTCTCTGCTTTACTCGATTGAGCAGATGGCACTCGAGGAGGGTGAAGAACATTGTAGAAGAAAATGGATACAGAATCATAATAAAATTGAGGGCGAGACGAATTGTGATCACCATCAAACTTGATCATATTCTTATCACCCTGTTAAGGACCAAGAAAAGTAAAGAAGGGGAAGAAAATAGGCATTAGTTTAGTGTGTATTTCATAGAGTAGTAACAAGAGATGATCTTCTGATGAAGTACCGCATAAGACTCAAAAATGAGATCTGAATGGTGCGGTTGTATAAATTTGTCGTCTTTAGCATGCCCAAATAAAGCAGGAATAAATGTTCTGGGTGCAACCTGCAAGTAGCATAGATATTGGACTGTAGAACAATGCTGAATGACAAGTTAATGTTCCCTCAACCAAGGAACAAAACAAACCACATTGCTGCRTATTTGCATCTGTAAATTCACTTATTCATCAAGTGCACGGGATATTGGCTATCAAAGTAGGCAAAGCAAGCAGCTTGCAGTAGGTGTAATCCCAATAGCAAAATTGAAGAAGTTCGAACCAAAACTCATCCAAAATGTGCTTTACACTATCAGTATTTCTCTTTTTCTGAATAAGCTATCCAGGTCTTCTTGTCCTATTTATTCTTTTATGCACCACCTCCCTTAGTGTCAATTTTCCATTTTTCTTGTTTTCTGCATTCTGTTTTCCCTCCTAGCTCCCTATTGGTTAATCCATCACTAACAAGGGTAGAGCCAAAAAAGAATTGGTAGGTTGGTAACCACCATGTTGTCATACTAAAAGTCTCATACTGATCAACTTCCTTTAAGAGGTGGAATCATTTTGGTTGAAAGCCATCAGATCTTGACAAACTTAGTACTGCTAACCCTAAAACAGTGCATGAATATCACTTTCAATATTCAACACAAGAAACTCCAAAACAAATATACAGACTAACCCTCTGACATCAACATAAACCTGTATTTTAAGAGGGGGAAGAGGCTTGTTTCTTCAGGATAACTGGCTGAAGCAACTTGTGCGCAGAGGGGTGGAGGGTAGCAGAGCTTACGTTTGAAGATGGTTCGGTCTTTTCGGACATCAAATACAAACTTAAGAAAATATCAATTAATTGGCATTTCAGGTGAACTAAACCATGCATTTACTATAATTGGATCACCCAAATCTGATTGCTGCGGATTTGTATGCGGAACAGCCTATTTTGCTAGGTAGCAAACATGATATCCTCTTCAAGACAAGGAGACTATCAATTCAAGAGCTATACTTTGTTACCTAGAAGAATCCAATGAATGATGCAAACCTGAAGGCAATTGAGGCTCATAATATCAAACTTTGCCTTCTTTTGAATCACGCGTCGCATGTATTGAACAGCTACCTTAACCTGATAGAAGAAGAAAGCAAGCCTTATTATCCAACAAGTTCAGTACTAAAACATCAAGATTAGCTTTTACCTAAAAGGGTCTGATAGACAGCTTTTTTACTTTCGCATATAACACTTAAAGATTCCCATGAAAAACAAGTTGCAATTAAAGATTTCATCTTATACTTCAAGAAATGTTCTCAACCATTTCAAAGGAGCAGGTTGCAAATTATAATGAGGAACTCCTGTAATAAAATGTACACAATTTGAGCTGAGAAATATTGACAAACAAATTATTAATGCAGAAGTCTGATCCAGATAAGCAACAGCAAGATTAATTTGATATCAAAATTTTATTAAAAAATTAAAAGTGAAAAAGAAGCACTAAAAGGAAAAAATGGGGACATACATAAAAAATTATTTGCTATTTCAAAATACAACTTTCCATGAATGACTTCTAAGATCTGTAAATTGGATCAAATCCTTGGGAATCAACTAATGGACACAAAAAACAACAATCTAAGATTATGTAGAATTTTTGTTTTGACAGTTAAAGAAGCTATGTACACTGAGATCGAACTCTAATTAAGGCCATGGCTACTTGACTCTAGGAAGGGTAGCCACTTAAGGCCCTCCCTCAATTACATCTGGTTGACACAACTACTTTCTCAAGGAAGTTGGAAAATGCATCCATGAGGAAAGATGGAAATGCCATAACCAAATGTGTTAGGTGGTCTATGGATGCATCTACATAACTTTTTGCGAAGACTTGTTTATCTACGAGAAAATTTGCTTGAAAAACGGATAAAAAGTAAAGGAAGTGACAACATACAGTAAATTTAGGAAGCCGGATTTTGTATACGTCTACAAGTTCCATCATTAGATCAAATAAGTTGGAAAATGCGCTGTCTAACACCATTCCAGCTATAGAAGGGTCATCAGCTCCATAAAGAAGGCTGCAAAACAAGACAAAAAATCTCGTAATCAACAATATTAGAAGACCACAGGATTATCATGTTTGCCAAAGTACGTTCTATATCTAACGTCTTCATACTGTGACAGGTCTCTTGCAACAGTTTCCGAGRAAAAAAGATAATTTCATTATTATACGGCAAAACCCAATGCAAGGGGTTTCTGCAACAGAAATTCAGGGTGAGCTAGGTTTATAAAGCTATAGCTACCTGCAGAAATGTTCTTCCCGTGTATTGAACCACAGCTTTCCATATCATAATCTAGAAATATTCCATTCCTATGCATCCAGAAAAAAGGAGAGAAAATGCTAACAGTAAAAAGACCAGCACATAGCCACCCGCGGAGAGGAAACAAAGATTGGAACAGGAAGAAGAAGGATTTTAAAACGAATAAGATAAAATAAAACGTGACACTAGTGATGTTTCAGTTTTAGAGCTAGAACGAATACCTATAAGGTTTCTTGAAGTTCAAGTATAACCCAAACATACCTTATAAGTTGCAACACTGTATGATCTAGTTTTAAGTTCTTGCCATGCATTACTGTAAACATCCCATTTTCAAGGCTCTTTCCTTTGGTTTCCAACAATCAAATTAAGATTTTCCATCCAAACCATATTATGCTCAAATTGGGTGGCAGTTATTGTATCTATCTACAGATATATAGTGATTACCAATTCTTTTGCATTTCCACACTCATCACCAAGTTCTAAGAGCAGCAGAAATATTTTACAGATATTGGAAGGGAAAGAAAAAATTTAAAACATATTTACCAGTGAAATGTTGGGATATATCATTAAACAAACTGCCATAAGTATAAAGATAAAATACCTAGTTACTGCACCCATTGACCGGCCCCAAAGACCTATGCGTGAAATATTTGTGTTGCTCCTCAGATATGAAACCACAACCTTGAGGTCATTTTTCTAGCATAAAGAAGGGGTCATGTCCACAATAATTGTATTGCAGATAAATCATGATAATTGATAAAGAGGAAAGCATACCTCGTGGCAACCAAGACTGACATAATTACCACCAGACAAGCCTGAACCCGAAAAGTCAAGGGTAAAAAGAGTAATATTTGAAGGAAGAAGAATTACAGCAGCCTCATTTGCATCCGCTCTACATCCACTGCAGGATGCACAAAAGTGAAATAGTAACTAACTATTTTTTCACATTAAACAATGTTTACAGAGATCCAAGAATTTCAAGAGTCAAAAGTCATGAATGCTACAGGTAGAATGGATGAGAATTGAATATCATTTCTTATGGTGCTCTACAAATAGGTGCTTAGTAGAGTAGTACTGGATTTTATAATAAAGCAACAGTAATTTCAACAAGGACAATCCAGACCTGTTCCCATGGCAGTATATAACACAAGGAAGAGAAGTGCRGTCCGGGAAATATGAAGGAACATAATGACTACACTGCAACGTATGTCCTCTCTCATTCCTCAGCTGAACATTCAAATGTAGGATCTCCAAATTCTCAGAACACCATGAAATCACGCAGATATAAGACAAGTCATATATGACCAAAAAATAAACATCAGCTTCAGTAACAGAAACCCATACTTGCCTCCAAATCTTGTCTTTTGTATCTTCTTCCTGCAAGAGTAAAATCTTTCTCCCACAGGTACTGGTCTGGGTTATATTCTGCCCTGTTTTTCAGACAAAGAAACCTTCAGACTCTACATAAATGCTGGAAAGAGCAGGGCTAGGACTACATAAGAATGCTCCATAGTAGGGGTAAGAACAAGAAGAGAAAAAGACTAAGTGGATTAGCATTTTTTCTCTTTCTACCGATTATTCCAATTATCTAAGGTCCTTTTGCTAAACAGGTAATAACTCAAACTCGAAGAAAATGAAAAAAGTAATTCAGGTACAGTCATTAACACAAATAGCATTCTCCTTTCAGCTATTTCTAAAAGAAAAGTTACAACTTATTGGCCCTCTGCTGTCATCCTTTGTCGCTTCCAAGCCTCTGGTGGGCGAAATTCATAGCTGGCTTAATTCCAGAGAGTATTTTGATACTAGGGCATTTCACTACCCCAAAAGCAATCAATACAAACATAAGGGTTTCTAACCAATTGAGTGGGTTCATTGATTTTCTCCATTTTTTCTCAAGGCACCAAAAACTTCTGAAAACTGAAAGTCTAGATTACTATGGAAAACTAACAGAAACAAAAGAATGCTAGATTGCGGGAAAAGCAGAAGACGCCCTCAAGTTCTTGAGCTGAAGACATAAATTTACCTGGGTGGGCGAATTACAAAACTGATAAATTGATCAATCATCAGGTTCAGCAAGAACTCTTCCTTTGGAACGAAGAGCTAGAGCAGATTATCCAAGCATGTAATATGGCATTCAGTACACAGCATCAGTACCTTCATGGGTCCCAGAAGAGTGGAAAACGAGAAGCGCAAAAATTTGCGTGGAAAGCAACCCGGAAAAGAAAGAAACTAAAGTGAACTGGATTTGACTAATCCAAAGAGTATTTTTTAAAGTCCTCGACTTTGGGTGATTGCTGAGAGCCGGACGGCCAACTTTTTGAGTCTGAGCAGGCTATAACCTTCTCGTCCGATCTGGGAATCAAATGAGCAAGCAATTAGGAGAGAAATGACAACGAGAAATACAACGACTCCACCTCAAAATTGCAAACTGAAGCGGGTTAAATAGTTGAAATCCTTAAAGAGGAAATCCACATTGGGCAGATCTCGTAATTATCCTTTTGCTCGATAAATATCACTGTGGGTTCTTTTTTCACCTATTTTTGCTTGCACGGGAATGAAGAAAGATAATCGATCTACACCTACAACAATACATACAGAGATAATCCTCCCTGCTACAGCGACAGACCATTTAACATAGTTAAAGACTTTGGTCTATGTGAGTATTCGAAACAGAGACTAGCGAGTTACCTAGAGCCTAGCTTGACAGTTCAGTTGAACGTCTGAGTATTTAGAAGTAGCATAGAGCTGCAAAAATGCTTCCTGCTCAGAAACCAGAAGCACCAAAACGTTCCAGAAACGGACAACAATTTCCAAGAACAAATCTTTTTCACTTCATCTTGTTCTCCTATTCGCGATTGTAGGTATATCTTTCTTCCTTGCGTCGGTTATAACCGATGCCAATAACCACAGAGAGAGAGAGAGAGACTGAAAGAGAAAGCGKTTATCGCTGCTAGTCATTCTGGCCGTAAAAGGACAAAAGAAGAAGTGCCACTTTAATCTGTCAAAAAATTAAAATAATTTTTACATATATAGATGGATCTGTGAGAGAAAATGGGTGTGTTTTCCCGTGACTTCTCTCTTGACCAACTGAAGTCTTTCGATATTCTTGCTCGGGAAGTTGCCATCGAACTTACTTGAGGGGGGGGGGGGGGGGGGGGAAATGCTCCATCAAACGAATTACTTCGTATCAATGAGTGTTTTTTCTTAAAATTCATTTATTTACTTTATTAAAAGAGGCCCAACACAGCAATATCTTTATGCTACTAAAGTCTTACCCACTTCGTCTGCTGCAAAGTTCACCATTTTCAGGATTCCAACAAGATCGTGCCAGTGACCTCATGAGAGTTGATTGTCCATCTCAATGTCAGTTTGTTAAACGAAATTTACTGCTACTACTACTTTCACGTGGAAGGATGTTACAACAACTATCCCTCAAGGCCGGAGTCTTTCCATGTTTTTCCAAATGCAAATATCAACTGCCATCTCTTAATAAAATGACCCCCAAAGTTTCTCATGGTCTCCTCAAGCTTGTGCTGGAATCGAATCGCCCAAGCTGATGATACAACTATTGCTTGTTGTGGAGATTCCACCTTGATGGCTTTCGGCTTCTTACGGCAACTCCATCTCARAGTTCATGTCTTTTCACCGCTTTGCGCATGCCGCAGATACAGGAAAATTAACTTTTACATCTGGCAAGTCATTACACCATGTCAAGGTGAATATGAGCAAATCTGGGTCCACAACAATGATTTTAGTAAAATGCACGTATCATCTCAAATCACCGCATCATAAACGACGTTTAATCAAAGTTCATGAAATAATTTTTACATGCGTGCATGAAAATATTCTTAAGGATCTCATGTGACAAATGCTCATAGAATATTTCAATTTACAAGGGTTGATTACTACTCGAGCTTCACCAAAAGCATTGTGTTCACCCCACAATGCCTACTAAGATGCAGATGCGTGCAGGAATAAGCTATCAAAGTCCAAAAATACAAACCTGAAAAAGGAAAAGGTAATCGACCAATATAATTGTCAAAAGAGGAATTGTTAGCCATCAAATCAGCATTTCTCATAACCTCCTAAAGCTTCAGCAGTTACCATCTGCGTTTAAACATATCAGCGCAGCTTTTCACTTTGCAGCAGACCAAGAGTTGCGCCAGAGATAAATGTCTCCAAATTGTCACAGCTTCATTTCCAATCTCTGCTACAATTTCCGGATGCACTTTGTAAAGAACATTCTTCTTCATCCACTGCAAAAAGACCAGGTTGAGGAACAGTGTCTTAAACGCTTTCCTCCCCTGCCCCAACCCCCCCCCCAAACTTTTCTGCATTTTCCTTCGTGAAAGGTAGAGATCATATGACAAGGGATGTCACTCTTAGCCCCTTCTTAAAGGCCACTATCGGGTTTCACTATGTCAAGGAGCTTCCACCCACCAAATCCCGCCAAAGAAAATGCCTGCAGATGAGAAAATTATGTAGGCAGAGATTCCAAGCAAATACTCTAATAATACAAAAAATCCAAAACATGATACATCAAACATGAAAATCACAATAGAAGGTGTGCTTGGCAAGAAGAGTGTTCCAAAGTTTCCCCTCTGCTTTAGATATTATTTCACTGAACCGCTGCATGATCATTGATTTACCCAAAGCTATCCAACAGTTTAACAATAAATAAATAAAATCCAGAATTCTCATTACAACCGTCCATATTCTTCTGTCTTGCAGAAGAAAAGGGAAAATATTAAACCTGATAAATTAATGGGGCAAAAGTCGATTGGTTGCCTACTGTAAATTATAATAGTGTTTGATATTCCACTTGTTCCTTTTCATCCATCTTTCACAGGCAAAGAAGTTTGGCAGGCTACAAATTTTGCCACATACTAATTAGATTTCAGTTTTCTAATTCTTGGAGGTTAATTTTATGGTCATGTGAAGACATGCATCAAAGTTTAATAACTTACTCCATCTAGTGTCATAGACCAGTTAGCTCAGTTCTATCCGTTCTTCATAAAGATATTCAGCTAAAACAGACTCCAATTTCACAAAAACCAGTCAAGTTGTTTCTCAGATTCATTTAGCAAAAGTTAAGCTAAAGTAATACATGATTGCCTAAACTTGATATCTTATACTTGATTCCTAAATATCCTACATTTATCATCTACACAAGATGAGAAAATACATGTTACTCTCCTCCCTCTTAAACGCAATGCCATGTGCAGAAGTTCTTACATTTTTTATGTTCTACAACCAAAAAGAACAAGAAATCAGGGGTTTTTGGTATCCCAAGTGACTACGATAAAAGAACTTCACCTTCCAAGAGAGAAAAGAACAATCTTCATGAAAATATTTGAAAAGCACTCAGCAAACACCAAAAGGCATATAAAGAACAAGTTGGGATCTCAATTAAATTAAGAGAGCACAGGGAACTATCCTTCCAAATGCAAAATGAGAACAAACAAAGCAAACAAAGTACCAATAAACAACATGATCAAAATTGGCAAAAAGTTCAGACAAAAATATTTAAATGTGCCTAACCTCTTCCCATGATTTTCCAGTAGCCTCGAGTAGAGCAGCATTACAAGTCTTCAGTTCTACAGATACACCTGAAAGCATGGATGCCGCCTCCTCCCATCCCCTGTTGTGGCCCATACACCTGTACAATTAAATGGTATATCCAATGAAATGGTACACCGACGACAAAGCAAATGCAACATCAACTTACATGACTGTAAGTATCTCATCTCTCGAGTATTGACAGATCGATTGTCGAAGGTGGTCAGCTGTCTGTCCATCCATTGCTGCAACAGCATAAAAGCTTGGAAGGAAGTATATCTCTGCATCTGAAAAGCCTTGAATCTCCTCCTGCATAATCTTTAGTGTTTCCCTTGTTCGCCGTGCATCACTGTATCAATTGAGAAGTAGATAAGAGAAGACTCATATATACAGATTCACCTATATGCCAACAATATAGGCCCATCAAATAATAGAACTTTGATACTCAACTATCCTCAGAGATACAAACCTAGATAAGATAAGTTCAGGAATCCAACCCAATAGATGGAGCTTCTGCGAAACTTTAACAGCATCTGCCTGTCCAGTATTACTCAATGGGCGATCATGATCTGGATGAAAAAGTTGATCAAACCTCAACAACAAACAGCAAATTGTCTATTGATGAGCATGTTTCTTATTCTATATGAATAATGCGCTAGTTAGTGCCATTAAATTGAAACAACACAGGCCAACTTTATGTGGCTTTGGGTAGATCCATTTATCTTAAGTATATGATTCCCTTGGTTAGGATTTTAGTATTACAGGTTATTCCTCTTCTAATTTCCTTTCTGGTAACTTACTTGGAGAATAAGTGATGCAGCACAAAGTCAATAAATTTGCCACATAAAGTTGCAATAGGTTCTGTTAAGTTTGAATTAAAAATTAAGCTGAAGAGAGTGGCTAAATTGCAGGAAAATCATGTAGACAAAGAATGTAATAAAAATTCTAGGCAGAAGCTAGGCTATAATAATGGCTAAATGAAAAGAAGGTAAAATGAGGAGAGAAGAGAGTAAAATAAGAAACCAGAGATCCTTCTACAATTGCTATTGTATATGATTAGTGCTGTAAAGTCAAGTAAAGAAAGAGCCCCTGCAGGGCTAGGGAGGAGGGGGGCTTTTCTGGGCAGCGAATGGGCCACAGAAAATACAAAACTCAAGGATGAGGTTTCTTCCTCAAACAAAAAGAGAATTGATGCATGATATTGTCACTATCATTGTAATATTTATTTATTTTCTTTGCTTGTTTTCAGTCTTGTTTAGCTTTTCCCAGTGGTTACCTACTTCTACATTGCATTATCCTTTTTTTTTTTTTTTTTAAAACAAAGGATTTCATAACTAACCCCCTATCAAGGGTTTTATTCCTTTTCCTCCAAATACCCAATTTTTAACATGATCCGAGGCCAAGTTTATCATCTTGCTCTGCCCCCAACATCATGCAGACTTATTGGAAAGGCGTGTCCATACATAATTCAAGATTAGGATCTCTGGAGGCAGGTCTTCTACTTATTTACTAACTTCGCAAGAGGAGGAAGCTGTTTTGAGTATTTACTTTGGTTTCCTTGTTATTGATACATTGTTTCAGGAGACTAATCCATTTTTGTCCAGCCATCAAGCTAGTTTCTCATTCTATGATCATCAAGAAGTTGTCCGATTATCCATTCAAATGCTCTTAAAGATCTAAGAGTGGAGGAGAAGGTTGAAGGATGGGAAGGGGSTAGGATGATTATACATACAGGGAGAAATTAACCATAACTGAACTGCATTAGTTAGCCAAATCAGCTATCTCAAAATCATGCTGTGAATAACCCAATCACCAAAATCAACTTTCAGTTCAGAACATAAGAAATGGGTGTAGCCAAATTAACTGAGTTAGAGGAGCGGGTGGACTTTATAGTAGTATATGTTCTCCATTTGTTTATTCTTAACAAAAGGTCACTGAGTGCCACTTTCAAGCATTCCCTAGTATGTGATACCATCAGACAAGCATTGGCAGATAATAACCACAGAGTGCTATCTTAACTTCATTTAGAAAGGAAAGAGGGGGGGGAAATTAATATATATATATACACACAGAAGACTAACTAGAAAAAAGCGACATAGCTGAGCGATTAAATTAAGGTACCACGAAGGGAGAGATTTTTCCAAGAACTGTCCGCGTGGCGAAGCAATATAAGGCGGCGAACAACCGATTCAGTAGGAATTTCAAACCGCTGCTGTTCTTGAGAGGTTTCTACAACAACAGAACCAGCGCCAAATGCAACGGGGAATCGGCAGCGCTTTTGCTTTGTGCACAGGGAGGAAGAGAAGGATACAAATTTTCTCTCTCTCATCCTCATCCTCATGTTTAGTCTAAATGCTGCTCCGAGGGAAGGAGGCATATAGAGATAGAATGCSTTGGTAGTGGTTGCAGGATTAGCAGCATTCGTGGTAATAGTATAACCTTCTAATGCTACCATTTCCTCTCCTCCTTGAGGATAGCTTTCCTTTCTGTATCTTTTATTCTTTGTAATGGACGGAGAGGACCAAATGGGGTCAATCAATTTCAAAGCTCCTGATGACCGACCGGGGAATGGGAATGCATTCAAAATCGTGAAACCTTTACTCCAAACCAATCAATGGTTCTCGCTTACCCTCTCTTTATCCGCCACACCGTACGGTGCGGTCTTCAGTTTCCCCCCCGGCTTCAGCCTTCAGATTGTGGTACCGGTGATGTTTCTTTTCCTCCAGATATTACTTATTTTCTCGATGAAGAAAGCTAAGCAGGAATGCCAAAGGTCATTTGTACGTAGGAGGGTTTTCCCAGAGAAGGCAACTCATTTTTCTTGGGTTTCTTATAAGATTTAGGCAAAAAAATATTTGATTGAATTTTTGTTACAAGAATCTTCAAGCAGGAATAGAAAAGGAAAATTATATGGGTTACAGAAAAATACTGCTTTTTATCTTACATGTTAAAATCATTTTTACAATGTCCAATTTCACATTATTAAATTAATATTCTAGCACAAATTAGTAAAAAACTAAAATTATGAGAAAAGGAATACTATAACAAAAGCAATTTATATTTATATACTCCATGTAATAAGGCACAGTAGCGAGAGCATCATTATTCATRAGGACAAACTAAAATAGAAACGACACAACATCTTACAAAGATGACGCATATAATTATTTTTAATTATTTAAGATACGTTACCTCTATTTTTAAAACCGTTTTTAAGTGGTTCTGTTTTACTTTTTGATTTTTAATTTTAGCATAAAAAATGGGAAAAAAATTGATTCTAATGGAAGTCTGTTTATACTARTATCGACCAAYTACACATACATGAAAAAACAAATCAATACGATTTAAATAAAAACTTATCTCCATCACCCACTATGCCACACGAGAACCCTCATCATTAAGATTTCGARATACTCGATTGTTCAGGAGAGAAGAGCAGCCGAGAAATAAAAGTTTATTGCAAGAAAAAATTAAATAGAAGTTTTCATTTTGATGATGTTAGACAAAGGAACAAAAAGAGATTTTAGAACTAAAACACAGTAAGTAGCATAACCATGCAATTACATCGTTTGGAGAATATAAGATTGAGATGCAAATGCGCTTACAAGTTACAAAACACAGTATCTCACCGACGAAAAGCATTTCTTTCTGTGGATTCTGATCTGCCCTGTAAGTAATGCGTTCGACGGCGAACACTCTCCTCTATAGTGGAGGATCCTCCTTTTTCAGTACCATAAACACATTTTTGAACAGCATCCAGGAAATTTCTGCCCCTAGACAAACGTGCATGAACATCTTCTTGAGCATCGTTTTCCTCTGCCTTCTTTAGTCGTTTCCATCTTTGCTCCTCGTGGAGTTCAGCATCCATTTGCATCTCCCGCAACTTTGCAGCTCTCTCTTCATTGGAAAGCTTTACAGGATTTCGACGTTTATTCAGAGGTTCCCCCCTTTGTGCCACATCAGAAAAGTCAGATTGGCTTTTTGGCAGAACTCTTCTATCTACATTGTCCTRGTCCTTGTAAATAGAACCTGACTCTTTCTTCCTCAAATAGCGCTCTTCTCCCCGAAACTCATCATGATTCACTTTCTTTCTCCATTGACCAACACCTTTCTCAATTGTAGAATCTGTTAAGGAACTGGGCTGCCGTTCTTTACCAGAACTTCTTTTCCTCTTAGCATCTCCATCACTTGAATCTACAACTGAACTCTGAGATGTATCATAGGAGCCCTTGAGGCGACTGGTTTTTCTTCGCTCTTCGTCTTTTGAAGCAGCCTTTTCTATGTTGGAATGGATGATAGATGATGAATGCTTCTGGTATCTCTTGTGGTGGCAATGCTTACTCTTGGGTTCTTTACTTTCATCTTTATCATGCGTTTTTCCCTTGTTCTTTGTTGCTTCAACCTAAAAGGCAACAAAGGTTATAGAAAAAATAATGTTAAAATTAAGGACAACTATAGGAAAGAATTATAGCGTACCCTGACATAAAACAACAACTTATTTATCCTTAGTAGCCTATTATATTACATCTGGATATTGGGGTGCAGGAAGTGTGGGAGAATAATGAAATTATTGACAGTCTGTCGAAAAAGGATTTTGCACATTTGGACAGCTGGGCAAAAGGGCTTGTGGCCAACTTACTACTTCTGCAAGTGAGACAAAAAACTGAAATTTCTATGGAAAATGAAAATATAAAATATTAAAGAAAATGTGGGAGCAGTGGGAATCAAACACCCACTTCTGAAGCAAGGAATAGGTAAAAGAAAAGGTTACTAATATTGAATTTAGGAGCAAGGTTGTCATTTTAAAGAGAACTGCTCTCGAGATCTTTTCCTCTGGGAATATCACCAAATAACAACTCCTTCCCTCCATTTAATGTTCTTCCATCCAATTCTAATCACCTCACGGAAGGTAAATCAATAAAAAGAAAACTATACCAACCATAGCTTGAAATACCCAGTTTATTACGCTATGCTTGGCTGTGTCAATTGTCAATATCTCGGTGGCAGTGGGTGGTAAGATCAAAGAATTTGTTCCTAAGTGACACCCTCTAGTCTAGCCAGACAAAAGTCCATTGGAATAGTATGTACGCTAGCATGAGTAGTAAATGGAAACTTAGATTAGGGAAAACTCACAGATTTGCGGATCATAGCCATCTGGATTGGATTGTTCTTGACACGAGCAAGGGCTTCTTGCTCCCTTTGACGAATCAATAGCAAGGGGTCTGAATGTAGTTTCCTCCAAGTATCATTGGCAGATTGTGGTTTCTCCTCAAATAAAGCTCCTGGCACAGATGGCTGCTGCTGCAGAAACAACAAATCAGCACATAATCAAGTTCGTGAATATAGTACATTTACAAAGTTACGCAACCCTGACTTCAATGGAGCCTTTTCTCCAACACCAAATACAGGAAAGATTTAATCACTAGTTTGAGGCGGAACCAATCCACCTAAATTAGGTTTTGTCCGAGCAACTGTGACTTCATAAATGTGTTGAAATTTAAAAATCCAAAATAGTTCTGTGATTTGTTTTACAAAATATTAATCCGATCAAAGGAGTTTCCTAATAGTGTCTGACAATCAGTATCTTTCTGAGATTCTGATTTTTAAGTTTTGACCCGTGATCGATCTTAAACTGAGCAACAACGATTAAACTGTAATCAGATAAGTCAACTCATAGCATCGCCATCCGTTATTATTATCATTGAGAAAACCACATCATAGCYGGAAAAAAAAGAACAAACTTCAATCAATAGTCGGGAATCGAGCAAATTGTTTGTTCCAGAATATCATACAACATGATTCATGAACTATTCGGAATAAGGATAAGAATAAGGGAATAGTTGTTCCCCAGAAAAAATACCTTGGAAGAAGAAGTTGCGGATGATGCAGGAGCGGATCCGGAATCAGTCTTCTGAAAGGAGGATTCAAGAGCCTTGAATCCCCCACCGTACGAACTGCCCTTCCCTACAGCTAATCCAGAATCGTAGAGAAATTCCAATCTCTCTTGTTTGCTGCGTGGAAGCAATTAAGGGTTTTATTAGAAGTTTGATAAATGACTGAAGAATTGATTGAAAACCCTAGAAAGGCCAAAAGGAAAAARAAAAAAACAAAAACAAGAAACACTTAACGGGACAAGACCAGCTTGTTCCTGGAGAAGGCGGAACTCGGAGCGCTCTCGCTCCTCCTGGATCTGCTTGCGGAGCTCCTCCAACTTCTTCTGTTCGGCTTCATGCTTCTGCTCCGCCTTCCAGACGTTCTCTATATTCCGCAGACTTCCCGTGTGCCATCCTTTTTTATTCAGAAACTTCAAAGCCATAAGCGACCAAACTCGTYCGAGGAACAGCTACCCTTCTTTCTTCTGTAAGACAATATATTACACAGGAAATAATTGATTCCTTCTTCTTCCACGGAATTTATCAATCATAAGCGTCCCGTGTTGCTGTTTCAGGACCTATCTATCTGTATTCCAGTGTTCCCCTCGTCCGCCTCCCCTCTTTATTATTTTCTTGCGGCAATATTGCCTCGAAAAGTTATAAATTTTGCAATTATGCCTCTCATAAATTGTTTGTCGTTGTGGAGCCCAAAAAAAAAAAAAWTTTCTTTGCTGTCAAAAAGATTTGTTTTTCTAAATATAAAAGGAATTTTTTTTTAATTAAAATATCTCAATATTATTTAAGGACAGACATGCAAACTAATATTTAGAATATAAGAACTATCATTTATACTTTGTTTTGCAAAAGAACACATAAGATTTCCTCAATATTATCTTTCTTTACAAAGTTTGGCTAACTATAAATTTTGCAATTATACCTCCCACAGATTGTTTTTCTTTTACAATTACATTCCTCCTAAAAAAATGTCAATTCATCTTTCAAAAGTTAATAGAGTCTTTCTTTTTTTCCTTTTTAATTAAAATATCTCGATCCAAACTCTAAACATCCAAATTAATGTTTGGAAAGCTGATGTTTGGAATTCCAGGACTCTCCTTTATGCTTTGTCTTGCAAAAGAAAATAGTATATCTTGATAAACTAAAATTTCTTAATATTGTCTTTCTATTATAACTCATATCTTACAAATTCTCAACATCATCTTTTGTTACGAAGTCTCACTAACTATAATACACAAACTCTAATGATATGCAGCTTTCCTATGGCAAAGAAAGGCAACATCGAGATCTTGTTACATTTTTAATATTAATATTTATTTTTATCGTGGATAAAAAATAAGAAAATTAATTACGATTGAGTGAAATCACCGTAATTATCATTACATTGCAACCTTGCTCACTCCTTTCCTAATTGAAGCATTTTCTATCAAGATCTTTAGCTTGATACTTGATAAAAGCTACATTAATTATTCAAATGAAAATGATTGTATCTAACATAATAGGATTGCACGAAGGAATACATGAAGGACGTTGGGGTGATAACTATTGCTTGGGTTGGCAAAGGTTCTACCCACGGCGCAATTGGAACAGATGACCCCTCGCGCTGCATTCCTCCACCTGTGAAATATTAAACAGCTAGCTCAACAATCATTCATAAGTGTTTGGATATCTTTTCAATTTTCTAATTTTGAAGAAGGTTCACTATAAGTATTTCAAAGTGATGAGGATCATTTGAATGCTTTGTTTAAGAACAACTTAGATATGAGAACTTGTCCTTTGTAATATTCTTGAAAAGAATATCCGTTAGATTTAGTAAATAAACGAATTTAGGTGACGTTTAGCACAGCTTTTTTACTTGTTACATTAGGATCAGGAAGGGGCACAGTTTAAGATACCATAGGTTTTGTTCTTGTAAGTTTCTCAAGAATCGTATTCTTTCCATAAATCAAGCGAAGGACGAACAAGGGGCTGAAAAATAAGGAACTCCAAGACAAACCTGTGATTCATATACTTTGAACAAGGAATCCCCACATTCCTCAATAAGAGCTCTTTCTCCACCAAAGGTCCTGGCTAAATCAGAAGCCAAGTTTTCTGTTTCTTCAGCCTGCATTTGAATAGGTTTCAGTCTATTAGCCAGCAGTATAAGAGTATAACGAGTTTTGCTGGTATTTTTACAGAATATAGTTGACAGGAAACTGATAGAAAAATGCTTATGATTCTATGAACTTATGACACCATTTTGTTCGTTTACTTGGTATTTTTCCAAGCCTCAAGAAACCAAGTCATACATTTTATATTTGTATTGTTCTAAACTGGCAAAAAACCTTAAACATAGATCTTAAACATAAATGCAAGGAATTCGCAGTACCTTAAACATAAATCTTCTGATATTGGAAGCTATCATCTCCATAACCTTCATAGATGAGTTCAAGATCTCCCCCAACTCTGTCACATCAACCTGAAGGAACGTCCATGTTATGGTTCAGTTTCATACCATAAATGATATGGAGACCAACTAATATTTAACATCATAACATGATGGGGAATGGAGCAACATATATCACCTTCACCTCACCACTGATCGGGAGTCTGAGTGACAAATTAAGCAGAGAATTTATGACACCTGACAGAGAAGTTGAGTAGTCTTCCTCCATAGCAGACCATTGATCCAGATATAACATCTGAAATGAGGACAAGAGTGGGAAATATTCTTAAGGTTAAAGACATATGGAGAAGATTCAAAGGAAAGACAGTAAAATGATTGTAAAATCAGTTTTGCCTGCAAATTCATTTATAGTGGGAACTTGGATAAGCACGGGATAAACGTAATTTACATCAGTCCATTTGAGTCTGATGCATGCAAACATAATCAGGACTGCTATCTTACCTGAGATTCAACCGTCTCGAATAAAGTTTTCATTCTCTGCAAAAGCTTAAGTTCTATACGTTTCCGCTTAACTGCTTCTCGCATTTCCGATAACTTTCTGCCAAGACAATTAAGTTGTCCCTACACAAAGACAAATAAAAATGCTGAATGAATAGCATTTGTAAACAGGAAAAAGGTAATTTGGTGACTAACTGGCTCAAGAACAACGCAAAACAAATAGGAGGAGACAGTGTAAATCCTCAAGAATGGGAAAAGAGTGGACTTTACAGCATATTAGCTAAATGACATGTGAAATAGGCATCGTAGTGCAGATGTCCAATGCTCATCTAAAGAAGGGGAAAAGGGTAAATGCATTTCCCGGAAGTCAATGTCTATTCATAGCTATTACCTTGACACCAATGAATAGTTCAACCAATGCTTTATTTCTGTCCTAGTTGTTCCGACATTGAAAGTATATTAATTTTCCCCCAATAACTGAATAATTTGCCTGTGGATGCATATTTGATTCCATCGGTGAATCTTTTTTCTTCCCTATAAGTTCTAGTCTCAATGAGAATGACTATTCATAGCTATTACCTTCCCTATTCTCTTGCACTCGTTAAAATTCATGGCTGATGATTCAGTAAGTCTCAAGAGAAACCAATTTGAGTTTTGCTATTGCAGGACAAACTCGGTGATAGGCGCATCCAAATGAAGCCGCTGAATTAGAAATTGAGGAAAATTGTTGAGATACAAACCTCGGTTTCCACTTTTTGAGCCCGCATAGAGGCCTCTGCTTTTGCGTTCGCGAACCGCCATTGCAAATAGTGGTTGTGAAGCAACTTCAAAGAATGGGTCTCTTCTTGATGAGTAAAAAGCTTTCTTCCTTTTCTTACATCCGCTCCCAATTTTATACATGACGGATGTGGTGGCAGGCAAGCGCTTCCCGTTTGATTCTTTACTAAGCCTCTGGAGGGAGTGTATGCCGCTGACAAGTCACTGGCCCTAAGACAAAGCCAAGAGGAAGAGGTAAAGGAGGAATGTTCGCCACTCGACGAGGCTGGCAGATTCAGAGAACGAGAACAAGTTGATGCTGTGGATTTCGAAGAGTCGAAATCATTACACATTTCGTCTCTTTGGAAATTATTGGAATTTCTCTCAGCAAGCCACCTTGTTGACGCAGTTGGCAGCATATCCACCTCGGGCATGGAAGAGCGCACATCCGAAAGTGTCCGAGTCTTATTGAGAGAAATGCAAATCGGTGAGCTGGGGCACGAACCGCCCTGCTGAGTAGTGGCAGCAGTAGTTCTAGTACCCAAATCAGAATAAGACGAAGAATCACTCTTGGATCTTGATATACTTGAAAGTTTACTTTGTAAAAGTGATACTCTGTCATCATTTAACTCGTTGTTTGTTCTATAAGGATTTAGCATGCCAGTACCCGAAGTGGCCTCTTGTAATAGCTTTGCAGCGGCAGTGGTTGCGGCAAGTCCAGTATTTATGTTGGATGCACTAGGCCTATGACAACTTTGGGAAGTTACCCGATATCTTGATGGCACAACCCTATCTCTATCCGCAACGAGAACTATTGGAGTGTCGGGCCTTGAAGAGGATGTCCTGCCTCCCCCACAAAAACCGCTACTGATACCTTTTGATTGTGAGGCAACGTCTGAGGGATGATGAAGTTGCTGCTCTGCTTTGGGTCCCTCGCTATTGTTTTCCTTAAAACGCTTTCCTCGCTGCTGATACTTCTTATTGCATGAAGAATTTGATGCCGCCGGTGCTCCTCCTGCTTTAGTACCGTGGTTATGTGATCCGAATGCCACAACCAGAGAAGTACTTTCCAGGCTCCGACTGGTATCTGGACCGTCGTCAATGGCACGGGATTCTTCATCCTGTTGGTGACGCCGCCTCTGCACAGATTTTGAACGCTGGCATTCCGGCATTATCGGTTTAGTAATYGGGGTCGGAATCGCATTTGAGGGCACCAGCGGAGACATGAACCTAGAGCTAACTTCCCTCACTCTTACTCTTGGCCGCCGATGAGGCGGAGGCGGATGTGGAACTTCTGCCTGCAGGTGAGGTGGCTGCTGCACCTGCACCGCTGCTGAACCACCTGGTGGAACGCCATCCATAGTATTCCTATTCCTTTATTCCGACCAAATTCAGTAAAAAGATGGCTTACCCGGTCTATTGACTGAATAATAGATGAAGCGACGGCTCGGTGGCAGATCGAATGTTGGTGACCTCCTATATTAGCATCTACCGGAGAAAATAGACCAGACAGTGATACAGATCACAGTTGTTTCTGGTGTGGAGGAAGAAAGAAGGCGCTTCGCACTAGTCTTGAAAACTAGCCGTTATTGTGGCCAATAAGGATCGTGTCTGCGACCGGATGTTTTATCTTAAAGTATCAGATGTATGAGCTTGCAACGGTTATATCTATTTTGCTTTTCCTTTTTTTTTTTGGAAGGAAAATTTGCTTTTCCTACTAAGCACAAAAAGAAATTGGGGAATCTAAAATTGAGGATTTCTATTTTGAGGACAAAATTTGAGGAATTTGTGTGGCTGAAAATTAATAAGACATGAAATAAATGAATAGAAGAAAATTTTCTGATCCCAGCAAAATGGGCGAATGTGTAGAAAAAATATGAAAGAGGAGTTGCACTTTAATTCCCCAGCAATTATCCTCTAAACAAATAAGTGAAAAATCAGAAAATATTCAAAATATTCTGYAAAATAGAATTTTAAAAGAAAGCCCTCAAGTTGGGCTTGGTGTCTATTAAGCCCGTCATTTGTCAATGATACCAAATAATACCAAATAAGCTTTTCAATGTGAAAATCCTCATTTAAGATTTAATACTTTCTTGCAAACTATAATATTATTGCATTTTCTTGTTTTTGACGTCTTTTCAACTCTTAAACCCAAGCCTCTCAAGCTTTCTATCATTTTCATAAAAAAATTAAAAGTATTTAAGATAATCACACCATTGCTTAATTGATTATGACAAAAGAATTTTGAAATTACTGTTGAAGTTCACTAACTATTAGTGATCTTCTTTCTTATCTATGAAATTATGGGTCCACTATATAATAATGCTTCCTAACAATATATATATTTGTGAGGTTATACGTATGTTTGAATAGTTTTGTCCTCATAAGTGGGRRAGCTTAAGAACCCTTCATGCTTGGCTGAAAAGTTGGCTACGTGAAGATACTGGACCTTGGAAGAGATACTCCCGATAGGGAACAAATAATAACCATAAAACCATGTTCGAATTGAAAATAGGACAAGAGAGGAAGGACAAAAAGGGACAAGAAGATTTCTTGTTTATCTTGATTAGATTGTAGATAAGTATGAGTATTTCTCAAATAGAGATTTGTGGTTATTATGAAAAAAAGAAATTTTGCCATTTGCTCAAGGAGCATTTTACATACGTGATATAATTTTAATTTTAATTTTTGCTTTTTCCCCCTATCATATATTATACATACATTCTAGTCATTGCACGTGGCTCAAGTGCATCAACTTAATAAAAATTTAATTACTTTATATAGATTAAATATTTGAATATACATGATTTGTAAATTACAAAATCTTCGATCGGTTTGAGGTAATGGTTAAATATATATTGAWCTTTTAATTATGATGAAAAAGAATGTTAGAATAAATCAATTTGTCATATTAAAATTTCAAATGTTTACTTGGCAATTTACTAAATCCATCCATGCCTTTTATAATTATCCCTAATTTTGATTAAAATATTCATACTAATATAAAAATAGAGGTTAGTTTAATTTTAATTAGAATTTATCCTAAAAAAAGAAAAATCAAATTAGGGAAGTTTACTATTTTCAAGAGATTTAACGGGCAAAAAAGTGAAACTATTTAAATGCCTTTCCCATCTAACTATTTCCCCTCGTTCTGCTTTGGCTCTAGGATTCTTGTGTGTGATGGTGCCCTTGTGCCTCTCTTTCTTGATGTTTCTGCGTCCCTCTCCCTCTATTTCTTGATCTTTCTTTTGATTTTTCTTAGAACATAATTTGTTCTCCTCTGGGTCTATGTGATGGTTGCTTGTGATTCTGTGCACTTGTGCCTCTTCTTTTTATCTTTCTTTTGGTTTTTCTTAAAATAGAATTTGCTGCTTTGGATCGATGGGATGATTTTGAATGATTGGATGTGTTTTTGTGCATGCGCTTGTGCTTGTGTGGGCTTCAGTGTGTGTGAGTGCTTTGCGTYCGCTTGTGGGATATTTCTTTTGATTTTTGAATGATGGGAGTATGTGATTGTTTTCGCTTCTAGGTGTGATTGCTGCGTGTGAGATTGCAGAGAATCTGTTGCTTTGTGTCTAAGATTGCAGAGAATTTGCTAGAATTTGCTACTTTGTGTGTGAGATTGCAGAGAGATCCYTGACTGCTTTCACGTGTCTCTGGAAGACCCATCAAAATATTTTGTTAGTTGATAAGTTTTGCCATCTTTCTTCTTTCTTCTTTTGATTTTTTAATATGGTTTTTGAATAACCTCCACCAACATTGACAGAATATTTTGAAAAAGAGAGTCTTATAAGATATGGTAACCATGGTCTCCTGATAGAATATTTTGTCAGATTGTATCTTCATTTACTACTTTGATTTTCATACCCTAGACATGCTTTGCTGTGGAATTAAGGAGTATTTGATTGTTGGATTTTCATAGGTTCCTCAAGTAGTGGTATGTCTTTTTTCTTTAATATTTATTTTGTAAACTACCTATTTCTGCTTCTCTTTTTTATCTTTCTTTTGGTTTTTCTTAAAACGAAATTTGTTCTCCTCTAGATTTTTGTGTGTGATGGTTCATGTGATTGTGTGCCCCTGTGCCTCCCTTTCTTGATACTTCTTTTGGTTTTTCTTAAAACAGAAGGGGTGTGTTTTTGTGCGTGCGCATGCGTTTGCGCTTGTGTGTGTGAATGCATYTGTGGGCTTCTGTGCGTGCGCGCTTGTGGGATCTTTCTTTTGGTTTTCAAAATCAGAATTTGCATCTTTGTATAGATGGAAGGTTTTCAAATGATGGGAGTGTCTTTGTGTGATTGTCTTRGCGCTTTTTTGTGTGATTTTTCTTTTGATTTCTTCAGAACAGAAGTTGCTACTTCGTGTGAGAATTTTCTTGGTTTTCGAATTCAGAATTTGCATCTTTGTATAGATGGAAGGTTTTCAAATGACGGGAGTGTCTTTGTGTGATTGTCTTCGCGCTTTTTTGTGTGATTTTTCTTTTGATTTCTTCAGAACAGAAGTTGCTACTTCATGTGAGAATTTTCTGCTTTGTATGTGAGATTACAGAGAATTTGCTGACCCAACGCTACTTTGTATTATGCTTAGTYAGTCTTGCCATCTTCTTGATCTTTCTTTTGATTTTTAATTTTTTAACCTTCTCTTACATACATGAGATATTGCAAAGATTGTGAACCGACAAAATTTTGATCTTTTCATGTGACAATAGAATCTGAATTTGCTGAATATAGTAGTAACTAATGCAAAGATGATGGCAACGACCCTCCTGCAAAGTAATTCATTAATTAATTCAATCTTCTTAAATATGTAGAGATGTTATCTTTCTTTTCTTGTCCCCCTCTCTGAATTACATAAAAGAGTGAATGGTAATCAAACTGACGATGATGGCTGATTTAATCTTGGCKTTTTGCCTTTTGTTAACTCTAGATTGCATAAAATTTTATATATTTTATAAAGTTCCAATTTTTCTGAAATTTTAGTAAGATTGATTTTATGGAGTTGGATGATTGTCATAATTGATGATTAATTTGGAGATCATGAAGTTTTTGTATTCCATTCACCTGATATAAGATAATAATTACTTCACTAGGGCTCTGTTTGGTTCAAGAATTTTAGTGAGGAAAAGGAAAATAAGGAAAATTAAAATAAATTTTTAAGAAATAAAAAATTCACATATTATTTAGTTAATTAGAAAAAATAAGATTTTTAAGATAGTAATTTCCCTCATTTGATTTGAGGAATTTGGAGTGGAAATATAAAAGGAAAATAAAAAATAAAAGCATCGTTAATATTTTATTTCGTTATCTGTGAAAATAAAAAATAAACCTCTTCTTTTCTTAAGAAATGTGAAAAATAAATTTCAAACTTCATTTTTACGAAATAACATCAAATTACATATTTTAATTAATGTATTTCTTCCAGTAATTTATAAAAATTATTATCTGAAAATTATTTGAGTTTMGATTTACCCAATGTCTTGATCTATAAGCTATCCAAATAAAAATATTTCTTACATAAAAAGTTAATATAAAATATCAAAGACCACCGCTAAGGAAGTTGCAGGTGATCGTTTGTCCATTTGCCATTGCATTGGCTATATTTGGACTAGGGTTTGGGGGAAGTAAAATTAATTAGTTCTAGAAAGATTGGTTAATAGAAAAAGACGAAAAATGAGAAAAATTGAAATCTAAATACGTTTGCTGGATGTAAAATACTTTTGGTTAAGATATTTTTTGGTTAGAAGTTGAAAATGATGGGTTAAAATAATAAAAAAAATGAAAGTGTTGCAATAACATGATTTGAATGTGAATATTGAATACTCCTTCACTCTTCASTATTGAATTTTAATGGAGATTAATAAAAGAAGCTATTTGAGCGTGAGTGTAAAACAAATACCTTTTATATCAAAAAATAATTCTCTGTTCGGATGTAAATGTAAAATAAATTAATTTTACGATATGAAAGTACGGCTTGCTTTTTGAGTATTTTAAAAGAGTATTATTTTTGCTTTTAAATATTCTACATGTTAAAAATATATTGTCAACTGTTCATAAATCTATGCATTATTGTCACTGCCCATTATTCTCTCACATCTTTCATCCAAATTTGTACTTTCATATATTTTATTTATCTCTTATTCGAGCTTTAAATTTATAATTCATCATATCTTAAATGAGAAAGATTTATCATTTCTTGCAAACTATAATTTTCTTGCATTTTCTTATTTTTGACACCTTTTCAACTCTTAAACGTAGCCTCTCGAGCCTTCATTATTTTCATTAAAAAAATTAAAGATATTTAAGCCAATCATACAATTGCTTAATTGATTCTGACATAAGAATTTTGAAATTAATGTCGAAATTCACTAATCATGAAATAAATTCATATACGGATCTTTTTTCTCATTCATAAATCACGGATCTATTTGTTATTAAGTCATTCACTGAATCTTGATTTTAATATGTGGAATATAATAATACTTTCTGTCAATATATATTTTGTGGGGTGTTCTGGGACTTTAGAAATCACGTTAATTAGGTTATATTTATGCTTGAATAGTATTGTGACACATGAGTTTTGTCCTCAAAAGTGGTTAGCTTAAGAACCCCTCACACTTGGTAAAAAAGTTGAATACATGTTGAAAGTGGCCCTTGGAAAAGATAATCAAGAACTACGGAACCAATAATAACCATAAAACKARGTTAGGGTTGGAGAATAGGATAAGAAAGGAAGGAGAAAAGGGAACAAGATGAGAAGATTTCTTGTTTATTTTGTAGATAAGTATGAGTATTTTTCAATTAGAAATTTTTCGTTATTATGGAAAAAAAAATTGCCATTTGCTTAAGAAACTTAATATAGACGTGGTATAATTTTTATTTTTATTTTTGCCTCTATCATATATCACGCTTACATTATAGTTCACCACATGCGGTTGAAGCGCATCAATCTATTTAAATTTTAATTACTTTGTACAAATTAAATATTTGAATATACATATTTGTAAATAACAAAATCTTTGGTTGGATTGAGGTAATAATCAAACATATACTTGAACCTCTTAATGATGAGAAAAAATAAATATTAGAGTGGATTAATCTATCATTTTAAATATTTATTTGACATTTTACTAAATCCATCAATATCTTTTATAATTAATCATAATTTTATTTTAAATCTGGATACTAATTATAGATATAAAGGATAGTTAAATTCAAATTAGGATTTATCCTAAAAAAGAAAAGAAAAAAAWTCAAATTAGGAAAGTTAAACTCCATTGCAATTCAATGGACAAAAAGAAACTATTTAAATGCATTTTCATCTAACTTTTTCCTGGTACTCCTCTGGCATTTCTCTCTCTCTCTCTCTCTCTCTCTGTGCGAGCGAGCCTGCGCRTGTGCCTCTCTTTTTTTTTTTTGATATTTCTTTTGGMTTTTTTAAAACAAAATTTGCTACTTTGGGAAGTGTTCTGAATGATGGGTGTATTTTTGTGCGTGRGCTTGAGTTCTGTGCCTGAGTGCTGAGAGCGTGTGTTACTGTGATTTTTTTTTAAATTTCTTTAGAATAGTTGTTCTTTGTGTGAATGCTTGGGATTTTTCTGTGTGAGTGTGCGCTTGTGCCTCTCTTTTTTTTGATATTTTTTTGGTTTTTTTAAAAACAGAATTTGCATTTCTGGGTAGATGGAAAGGTTTTGAATGATGGATGTGTTTTTGTGCTTGCCCCTTTCAGTGCTGTGATTCTGTTATTTTTCTTTTGATTTCTTTAAAAGACAACACAATTTGCTGCTTCTGTGTGTGAATGCGTATTAGTCAAATCATGCAACATCTTGCCGCTCGTCTGAAATTGAACCTCTGATTTTTCTTTTGATTTCTATAAAACACGATTTGTTGSTTTGCCTGTGAGATTGCAGAGAGACCCATCAGAATTCAGAATTCTCTGCTTTGCGTGTGAGAGAAGAGCGTGCGACCATCAAAGTATTCTGAAAAGTAAGTTTTGCCATCTTTCTTGATCTTTCTTTTGGTTTTTGAATTTTTTAACCTTTCTCTTACATAAACGAGATATTGCAAAGAGTCACCGGTTAAAATTTTGAATATAATAGGAACTAATACAAAGATGATGGGAACGGCTCTCCTGCAAAATAATTCATTAATTACTTTAGTTTCTTAAATTGGAATTTTATGACAGGCTGCCTTAGTCTTGGCCTTTTGCCTTTGTTAACTCTGGATTACAAAAATTTTTATATACTTTATAAACTTCCAATTTTTTTTGAAATTTTTCTAAGGTTGATGTTATAGAGTTGGATCTTTAACTCTGAGGCATCGCTTTAAAAATTTGCATCATAATACAATGCTGATATAAGATTATTCTTGTAAGTTGATGATTAATTTGGAGTTCATGAAAGTTTTTGTATTCTCCCATTCYCTTGATACGAGATCTCTGTTTTTTTATTTTTATTTTTGTGAAATACTGATGGAGGGGTTATGGCACCTCCATTTACCCTTTCTCAAGATGGGATTGAATTGCAACTTGCAAGAAACCATCAAGGTATATTTTGCATTTTCTTTATTTTGGTGATTGATGTTACTAATGAGTATGAGTGTGGACATCAATCACCAAAATACATTGTTTCAAATTCATTTTAGTTATATATTTATTTTTTGTGGGAAAAATTTTGGTAGAAATTATGCTGTATTCTTTTGGGATGTCTGGATTTTTATTGTGACAATAATTCCAGTTTTTTAGGACCAAGACATAAGGGAAAAGATATTCTGACTGCTGGAACAATTTTTTTTTTTTTTTTTTGAGGTTCATATGATTGCTTGCATGGATTGGGAAGCTTTATTGACCTGTCATTGTAAATGATATTTAATGATCCAAGTGTCATATGGTAACACATGTCATAATTTTTTGAAAACATTTCGTGGATTTTTTATTGGTTAAACCTAAATTTGCAATTAGTCAAGCTCTTCAAGAATTGGTTGCTGTTGGGGATTAGCTCATTAAAGTCTAATACAGACCTATTTGTTGTAACTATGCAATGATTGATCTGAATTCATCAGTGCTCATATCGTTTGAACTGGCTACTCCTCTWTAAAGCAATTTATTCTCTTGTTAAAAAGACAAATATAAATGTTCAGCAGGAGTTATTGCAACTTAGATGTTAATGAGCTACTAAATATGAGTCAAATGGTTGAATAGATTTGATATAGTATTGGTCTTTCTGCAACGGTATACAATATCTCCTTCTGAAAAGTTTTTAAGTCAAGCTCATTAGTTGCTATTTGTCTGGCATTGTTGAWTTCACAGATTGTATGAATTTAATGTTTTCACAAAAAGTGAGCTACTGAAATGATCTTTTCAAATATAGGAATTTGATCCTTTTTCATTGAGCATTGATGGTGACGAAGTCAGAGGACGTGGAACTACTGATTGCTTAGGAATGTTGCTCTCATAGCTGAACTTATGCAGAAATTCAAGTAGGGCCTTGTGCATAATTTTATATCAGGTTAACATTTTCTTCYTAGTTTTCACTTGCTGCCAACTTTTTCCCTATTTCTTTTATCCAATATCTTTCTGCAACGGAGTGTTGCTCCCTATTTCTTCTTCTAAGTCTCTGCTTCTTAAAATTTTCTGGGAAGTATCTTTGGTAATTCATCTCCAACAGCAACACGTATAGAAACAGTTATGCTCCTTTGTTCAGATTTATGTTCTGGGTTACTTGAGTATTGTTATACTAACAATGATCATAAAATATTAGAAACTTACTGTCGCGCACCTGAATACATTATATTTATTGCATGCAMCCTGATTATGTATTTCCTGTAACTTGTTTAATTTGATCATTCTAGATTTATAACATTCTTTTCACTTTAATGAATTTATGTGATGTAAAGAGTATCTTTTGAATGGATATTCACGGAAAATAATGCCCCTTCGCCTTGAAATTGCAGCTGCTCAGACAAAAAACTAC
Organism: Rhazya stricta; assembly: GCA_001752375.1. Lineage (NCBI taxonomy): Eukaryota > Viridiplantae > Streptophyta > Magnoliopsida > Gentianales > Apocynaceae > Rhazya > Rhazya stricta. The sequence continues at coordinate 34,498 of MEJB01000021.1, read as the reverse complement.
AGTGGGGCAGAGCTTGAGGGCGTCATGAAAAGTGCAATTTCATTTGCTTTGAACCGGCAAATAAGTCTTGATGATCTCACCAAACCAGTTGACGAGGAAAGTATGAGAGTCACAATGGATGATTTTCTTCATGCCCTTTTAAAAGTTATTCCTGCATTTGGAGCTTCCACAGATGACCTTGAATGATGCAGGTAGAATTAAGTTGTTGCTGGGTTTCTTTTCATCTTGAATCCTAACATCAGTGCATGTAAATTTTTGAGCATTTTGATGTCGGTATTTGGGTCACAAATGAGTGTTTAAGRTCTTTTGATTCTTGATCCAGTCATGATCATGAAGTTGCATCTTCCAATAGCTTTTCATAATCTCTTTTGAAGTTATATCACAATTTACTTTTTATTTGTTTTGAACATCTAGTATGCATGAAGAGCACCTAGTTTGAGATAGGAAGATTTAGCTAATATATCAGGCAAAGTTTCAAATTTCTWGTTAAATATAATACCGTACTTACAACCTTGCCATATCTACAGACTGGATAGCTTTTAAGTGTTCGAGTAGCTTCCACATGCAAAGAAAGATAAGGTACTCGTTTGAAACAAAATAACTTCTTTTGTTGACATAATATGTGSTGCAGAATCAATGGTATTATGGAATGTGGAGAGCGCCATTCCCATATCTCCAGAAGCACTATGCTACTGCAGGAACAAGTTAAAGTTAGCAAGGAAAACTCCACGGTTGTTGCTGTCTTCATTCCTAGTAAGGAAAACTCTTAGTGTATCTTGGTCTATTCCCTGGTTTTGCAACTTGACAGCAGTGCAATGTATTGATAAACTAAAATTCAGTAAACTAAAACTCAGTTTGCGTCTCCTAGAGCTTATGATTTTTCCAAGCTTCCTAATTTCTTTCTATTTTTCTTTCTATTTTACTTCTTTTTCCAAACATCCTATTTTCTGAAATTATTATTTATTTTTGTACCTTCGTATTTATGGAATTTTTTGTTTATTTTTTCAAAATACATATTTCCTGAAAACTCTTATTTTATTTTCCAAACCTCCTATTTTTTTGAAATTTTTTCTTACTTCTATAAACTTCCTACAACTAAAATCATTAGTTATTTTCAAAACTTCCTATTTTCTTAAATTTTTATTTAAGTTTCTAAATCCTATTTCTAAACTTCCTATTTTTTGGAATTTTTATTTATTTTCTAGTCTTCATATTTTTCTGAAATCATCAGATACTTGCAAAGAGGAAAACAATGCCGTTGCCAAGCCTAATTAGTTTTAATTTAAATTAGAATAGTATCCTAATTTTCAAGAGATTTAATTGACAAAACTCAAAGATCTGTTGATTTTTAAGAGATTTAACAGACCAAAAAAGTCATAAATGAAACTATTTAAATACCTTTCCAATCTAACTTTACCGTCATTCTCCTCTGAGATTTTTCTCTGTGTGTGATTGTGTGCACTTGTGCCTCTCTTCCTTGATCTTTCTTTTGATTTTTCTTAAAACAGAATTTGCTGCTTTGGGTCGATGGAAGGGTTTTGAACGCTGGGACTATGTTTTTGTGCGTCTTTGTGCGCTTGTGCTTGGTATTTGAGTGCGTGTGTGGGCTTCTGTGTATGTGCGTTTGGGTGTTTTGATGGTGCATGTGATTGTGTCCGTCCGTGCCTCCCTTTCGTGATGTTTCTGCCTGAAAACAGAATCTGCTGCTTTCTGTGTATACTTGTGCTTGTATGTGAGAGTGCATGCGAAACTTTGAAACTTTTACTGAGATTTTTAATTATCTGTCAAATTTCCTATTTTCTCTAAAACTTTTACTTATTTTTTCAAATAACCTATTTTCTGAAACTTATATTTATTTTGTAAACTTTCTAATTTTTGAAACTTTGATTTAATTTTCCACACTACCTATTTTTCTGAAATTTTTATTTATTTTCCAAACTACTTATCTTTTGAAAATTTTTATTATTTTTCCCAAACTACCCATCTTTCTGAAATTTTTATTTATTTTCCAAACTACTTATCTTTTGAAAATTTTTGTTATTTTTCCAAACTTCCTATTTATTTCTGGAATTATACTTATTTTCTCAAACTACTATTTTCTGAAAGTTATATTTATTTTTCAGACTACCTATTTTCCAAAATTTGTATTTAGTTTTCCAATTTTCTGAATTATTTACTTAGTTCCAGACTTCTTATTTTTTTAAAATTCTTATTTATTTTCTAAYAATTCTATTTTCTGGGAATTTTATTTTTCTAAACCTCCAATTTTTGTGAAAGTTTTATTTACTTTTCAAACATCCTATTTTTGAAAATTTTTACTTATTTCATCAAACAACCTATTTTCTCTGAAACATTTATTTAGTTTTTCTAAATTTCTTATTTTCTGAAATTATTACTTAATTTTTAAAAATACTTATTTTTCTGAAATACATATCCTTTTAAACTTCAAATTTTTCTGAAATTTTTATGTATTTTTATAAAYTACAAATTTTTTTAATTTTTGTTTTATTTTCTAGACTTGCWATTTTTTCCAAACTGTTACTTATATTTCTGAACTTCTTATTCATTAAAATTTTAAATTATTTTCTAAACTTACTATTTTCTGAAATTTTGTATTCATTTTCTAAACTTCCTATTAAAGTTCTCAAAATTTCTTATTTTTTGAATATTTTTTTTAAACTCCCAATGTTTCTAAAAAGTTTTATTTATTTCTCAAAAATCTTATTTTCTGATTCATTTTTCGTTTTCTAAACTTCAAATTTTTCTGAAATTTTATTTATTTTTCAAACTTTGTATTTTTTCGTAAATCCTTACTTATTTTTCCAAACTTCCTATTTTCTGAAACTTTTTACTATTTTTATTTAATTTTGATAAGTTTTCTATTTTTTAAAATTTAATTTATTTTTGCCAAAGTCCCTATTTTTTCAAAAATCTTTAGTTGTTTTTTAAACCTTGCCATTTTGCCTCAAAAATCTGCTTTGTTTTTCCTAACTTCATATTTTTTAAAATTTTTAATTATTTCCAAAACATTCTATTTTTCTCAAAATCTAATTAATTTCTCAAAATCCTATTTTCTTAAATTTTTAATAGTTATCAAACATCCATTTTTCTAAAACTTTTTACTTGTTTTTCAAAACTTGCTATTTTTTCAAAAATTTTTATTTGTAATTTCAAACTTCATTTTTTTTTAAATGTTATCTATTTTCTAAACCTCCTATTTTCTAAATTTCATATAGTTCTGAATTTTGTACTTATTTTTCCAAACTTCCTATTTTGGATCCACATGGGTAGTTTGGAAAAACAAGTAAGAATTTTCAAAAATAAATAAATATTTTTTATTTTCCAAACATCCTAGTTTTCTAAAACTATTATATACTTTCTAAACTTCCAAATTTTTTTGGAATTTTTTTAAAGTTTTAGAAATAAGAAAGAAATAATTCAATTTTCTAAACTTTCTATCTTTTAAAAAATCTTTACTTCTTTTTCCAAAGTTCCTATTTTTCTGAAATTTTTACTTATTTTTTCAAACTTCATCTTCTCGAAAATGTTTACATACTTTTGAAACATTTTATTTTCTCAATATTAATTAATCTTTTAAAGTTAATCATTTTCTGAAATCTTTATTTATTTTGTAAACATACTTCTTCATGAAATTTTAACTTTTTTTTTTATAAAACTTCCTAATTTTCCTATATTCAGAAAATTTTGATTTATTTCTCAAAATTCTTATTTAGTTTTCTAAACCTCSTATTTTTTCTGAATTTTTATTCATTTCTCAAAAATTTTAATTTCTGATTCATATTTTGTCTCCTTAAACCTCATATTCTTTAAATTTTTTATTTATTTTGTGAACATTGTATTTTTCTTAAATTCTTACTTATTTTTATAAACTTCSTATTTTTTTAAATTTATATTGATTTTTCCAAAGTTCCTACTTTTTCAAAAATCTTTACTTGTTCAAAACTTGCTATTTTTTTAATAAAAAATCAACTTATTTTGCTAACTTGATATTTTTTAAAAATTTTAATTATTTCCAAAACCATTCTATTTTTTTTCAAAATCTAGTTAATTTTTATAAAATTTCTAGTTTTTTAAAATCTAATTAATTTTCTAAACATCCTATTTTCTGAAATTTTTATTTATTTTTCTAAACTTCTTATTTTTTTGACATTTTTTATTTATATTTTGAAACTCCAATTTTTTTTTGAATTTTAACTATTTTCTGGACTTCATGTTTTCTAAAATTTTTTAATACTTTCTAAACTAAATAGGATGCTTTCTATTTTATGAAAACTTTTTATTTTAGAAACTTTCTATTTTCTAAAACTTTCTATTTTCTAAACATCCTAGTTTGAAATTAGAAAAAAATAATTCAATGTTCTAAAAGCTTCTATTTTTATAAAATCTTTCTTTTTTAAAACTTCCTATGTTTATGAAATTTTTACTTAATTTTTCAAATTTCATCTTTTCGATAATTTTTACGTACTTTTTAAACTTTCTATTTTTTCAATATCTAATTAATTTTTTGAAAATGCTAGTTATTGAAATTTTTATTCATTTTGTAAAATTACTTTTTTATGAAATTTTAACTTGTTTTTTCCAAACTTCCTAATTTGTTCCTATTTTTGTAAAACTTACTTTTTCTTCCTATTTTTGTAAGTTTTATCTATTTTTCTGAAATTTGTACTTACATTTCCAAAATTCTCATTTTTTAATTTTTTTATTATTTTACAAACTTCTTATTTATTAAATTTTTATTATGTTCCAAACTTCCTATTTCTCTGAAATTTTACTTACGTTTCTAAACTTCCTATTTTTTGGAAATTTTTACTTACTTTTCTAAACTTTTTGTATTCTGAAATTTTATTTATTTTTTTGAAAAAACTTATTTCTGAAAAAAATTAATGATTTTCAAACTTAATATTTTTAGATATTTTTATTCATTTTTGAAGCTTAGTATTTTTTTGAATCTTTTATTTATTTTAAAACTTCCTATTTAGTTCTCCAAACTCCTTATTTTTCTGATTTGTTTTTAAAACTTTCAAATTTTCTGAAAGTTTTGTTTATTTCTCAAAAAATCTTATTTTATGATTTATATTTTGTTTTCTAAACCTCATATTTTCCTGAAATTTTTATTTATTTTTTAAGAAAGCATGTTTTCTGAAAATATTATTTATTTTTCGAGCTTACAATTTTCTATAAGATTTATTCTTTTTTAAAACTTTTATTTATTGTAAAACTTCATTTTTTTAAAAAATTTTAATTATTTCCGAAACCATTCTATATTTCTCAAAATCTGTTAAAACCTGCTGACCATTCTATGCTTTCTTTTCAAAACCTGCTATTTTTTCTCAACTATATACTTATTTTTCCTAACTTCATGTTAAAATGAGGAAAACTGCTGACCATTTCTATCTGGATAATTGTAGCGACAGATTGAACCATACTTGCAGCTAATTGAATGTTAATCAACTTGACGATGATGGGCTYCTTTAGTCTTGGCTTCTTGCCTTTTTTTAACTCTGGATTACATAACATTTTTATATGTTTTATAAACTTCCAATTTTGCTGAAAAWTTTCTAAGGTTGATGTTATGGAGTTGGATCTTTAACACTAAGGCATCTGTTCAAGAATTTGCATCAGAATACAATGCTGATATAAGATGATTGTTATAAGTTGAGGATTAATTTGGAGTATCTCTATTTTTTTGTTTTTCTGAAGTACTGATGTGGGGGTTATGGCACCTCCATTTACCCTTTCTGAAGATGGGATTGAATTGCAATTCGCAACAAACCATCAAGGTATATTTTTCTTTTTCTATATCTTGGTGATTGATGTTTCTAATTAGTGTGGATATCTATTTGGTGTTCGATGATGCCTCATTCTTTGGGAATCATTGAAATTGCAAATAAAATTTTCCTTCTAGATTGTTTGAAATTCATTTTAGTTATATAATTTATCTTTTTTTTTTGGGGGGGGGGGGGAGTTTTGGTTTTCATTACATTTCAAAACAGTTAGAAATTCTACTCTATTCTTTTGGGATGTTGGGACTTTTATTTGTGACAATAATTCCAGTTTTCTAGGACCAAGACATAAGAGAAAAGATATTGTGACTGCTGGAACAAATTTCRTTGAGGTTCATATGATTGCTTTCATGATTAGGAAGCTTTATTAACCTATCCTTGCTTGTAAATGATTTAATTATCCAAGTGTCCAATGGTAACTGACAAGTCATAGTTTTCTGAAAACATTTTGGATTTCTTATTAGTTAAACCTAAAGTTGTAATTGGTCAAGCTCTTCAAGAATTGCTTGTTGTTAGGGATCAGCTCATTAAAGTCCAACACATGCCTATTTGTTGTAACTATGCAACGATTGATTTGAGTTTACCACTGCTCATACCGTTGAACTGGCTATTCTCCTTAAAAGCAATTTATTATCCTATTGAAAAGACAGATGTTAATGAGCTACCAAATATAAGTTAAATGGTTGAATAGATTAGATATAGTATTGGTTTCACAGCTTGTATGAATTTAATGTTTTCAAAAAATAGGTCTCTTATGGTGAGATACTGAAATGATCTTTTCGCATTTAGGAATTTGATCCTTTTCCATTGAGCATGGATGGTGATAATCTCAGAGGATGTGGAACTACTGATTGCTTAGGAGAAATTGGGAGAGATAAAGCCACAATTGAAATCCACTATTGTTGTTGTCTTCGTTGCTAGTAAGGAAAACTCATTTATTATATGTGTCTTTTCTATATCTCGGTGATTGCAGACAGTGGGGACAAATGTGAGTACCAAACTATTCTTTATCTTAGTCTAATCCCTGGCTTTGCAACTTGACAGCAGTCCAATGTCTTGATAAAGTAGATTTAGTTTGTCTCTTCTGGGTTATCATGATTTCTCCATACTTCCTAATGTCTTCCTATTTTTCTGAAATTTTTACTTATTTTATCAAACGTTCTATTTTTCTGAAAACTCTTATCTTTACAAAACCAAATTTTTATCGAACCAATTTTTTGTTTATTTTTCCAAAATACATATTTCKTGAAAACTCTTAGTTTATTTTTCAAAATTCCTGCTTTTTTTTGAAATTTTTACCTACTTTTATAAACTTCCTACTTCTAAAATCATTAGTTATTTTCGAAACTTCCTATTTCTTGAAATTTTTATTTAATTTTCTAAACTTCCTATTTTTTGGAATTTTTATTTATTTTCTAATCATCATATTTTTCTGAAATTTAAATTAATATAGAAATTTCCCATTTTTTTTGAAATTGTTATCTATTTTCTGAACTTCCTATTTTTSTCAAATTTTAATTTATTATCTAAAATTCAATGTTTTGTAATTTTTTATCTATTTTTAAATTTTTTTATTTTTCAAACTTGCTATTTTTTAAAAAAACTATTCTTTTCTAAAGTTCTTATTTTTCTAAAACTTCTATTTATTTTAAAACTTCCTATTCTTTTAAATTTTATTTATTTTTCCAAACTTCCTATTTTTTGAAATATTTTATGAAACTTTCACTTATTTTTTCTAACTTGAAATTTTCAAAAATTTTACTTACTTTTTAAAGTTTTTATTTTCTGAATATATAATTAATTTTTTTAAGATACTATTTTTCTGAAATTTTTATTCATTACTAAACTTATTTTTTGATCAAATTTTAGCCRTTTTCTCCAATCTTCCTAATTTCTTTCTATTTTTATGAAATTTACATTTTTCTTCCCATTTTTGTAATTTTTATCTATTTTTTTAAACATCCTATTTTTCTGAAATTTGTACTTATATTTCCAAAGTTAGTATTTCTTAAATTTTTATTATTTTTCAAACTTCCTAGTGTTCAGAAATTTTTACTTACTTTTCTAAACTTCCTTTTTTTAAAGTTTTATTTGGTTTTATAAACTCACTGTACTGTGAAATTTTTATTAAATTTTTCAAATTTCTTATTTTCTGAAATTTACACTTATTTTTAAACAAATTTTTTTGAAAATAATTATTTATTTACCAAACTTACTATTTTCTAAAAATTTTATTCATTTTCTAAACTTCCTTTTTTCTGAGATTTTTATTAATTTTAAAACTTCCTATTTAGTTCTCCAAACTTCTTATTTTCTGAGTTTTTAATTTTTTTAAACTTTCAATTTTCTCAAAGTTTTATTTATTTCTCAAAAATCTTATTTTCTAATTCATACTTTGTTTTCTAAACCTCATAGTTTTCTAAAAGTTTATTCTTTTTTTTAGTAAACTTCCTACTTTACTGAAACTTTTATTTGTTTTAAAACTTCCTAGTCTTTTGAATTTTTGTTTATTTTCCAAACTCTGTATTTTTCTTAAATTCTCTAAACTTCCTATTTTTTGTAAATTTTTACTATTTTTATTGATTTCAAACTTCCTATTTTGTGAAATTTTTATTTATTTTTTCAAAGTTCTTACTTTTTCAAAAATCTTTACTTATTTTTCCAAAACGTACTATTTTTTCTAAAAAACTACTTTTTTTCTAATAAAGTTTTTATTTTCTCAATATATAATTAGTTTTTTGAAGATACTATTTTTTTGAAATTTTTATTCATTACTAAACTTATTTTTTATGAAATTTTAACCACTTTCTCCAAACTTCCTAATTTTTTCCTATTTCTGCGAAACTTACATTTTTCTTCCCATTTTTGTCATTTTTATCTACTTTTTTAAACATCCTATTTTTCTGAAATTTGTACTTATATTTCCAAACTTCTTATTTCTTAAAACTTCCTATTTTTTTAAACTTTTATTTGATTTTATAAATTTCCTGTACTCTGAAATTTTTATTAAGTTTTCCAAATTTCTTATTTTTTGAAATTTTTACTTATTTTTTAAAAAATCTTATTTTCTATTTATTTTGAAAACTTACTATTTTCTAAAATTTTTATACATTTTCTAAACTTACTATTTTCTAAAAATTTTATTCATTTTTTAAACTTCCCATTTTTCTGAGATTTTTATTAATTTTAAAACTTCCTATTTAGTTCTCCAAACTTCTTATTTTCTGAGTTTTTTTATTTTTTAAACTTTCAATTTGCTTAACATTTTATTTATTTCTCAAAAATCTTATTTTCTGATTCATATTTTGTTTTCTAAACCTCATAGTTTTCTGAAATTTTTATTTATTTTTGGAGAAACCATGTTTTCTGAAAATATTATTTATTTTTCAAACTTACTATTTTCTAAAAGTTTTATTCTTTTTCTAAACTTCCTACTTTACTAAAACTTTTATTTATTTCCAAACTTCCTAGTCTTTTAAATTTTTGTTTATTTTCCAAACTTTGTATTCTTCTTAAATTCTTACTTATTTCTAAACTTCCTGTTTTTTATAAATCTTTCAGTATTTTTATTTATTTCCAAACTTCCTATTTTTTGAAAATTTTATTTGTTTTTCCAAAGTTCCTACTTTTTGAAAAATCTTTATTTGTTTTTTCAAAACTTGCTATTTTTTCTAAAAAATCTACTTATTTATTGTAACTTCATATTTTTTGAAATTTCAATTATTTCCGAAACCATTCTACTTTTCTCAGAATTAATTTTGTAAAATTTTCTATTTTTTGAACGTTTAATTAATTTTCTAAAATTCCTATTTTCTGAAAGTTTTATTCAGTTTGTAAACTTGTTATTTTTTTCCAAATTTTTATTTATATTTTCAAACTTCATGTTTTTTAAAATATTATCTATTTTCTAAACTTCCTGTTTTCAAAACTTCATATATTTCTGAAATTTTTACTTAATTTTATTTATTTTTTCAAACTTCCTATTTTTGATCCACATAGGTGGTTGTGTGTGATTGTGCGTGTGATGTTTCTGCTTCTCTTTGTTGATCTCTCTTTTGATTTTTCTTAAAACAGAATTTGTTCTCCGTAATTTTACTTATTTTTTCAAACTTCCTATTTTGGATCCACATAGGTAGTTGTGTGTGATGGTGCATGTGATGTTTCTGGCTCTCTTTGTTGATCTTTCTTTTGATTTTTTTTTTTAAAACAGAATTTGTTCTCCTTTGGGATTTTTCTCTGTGATGGTGCGTCTGATTCTATGCGCTTGTGCCTCCCTCTTTTTTGATGTTTCTGCCTCTCTTTATTGGTCTTTCTTTTGGTTTTTTTGCTTTGGGTGGATGGAAGGGGTTTGAATCAAGGGGTTTGTTTTTGTATGTGCTCGTGCGCTTGTGTGCGCGCGCTTGTGGGATATTCCTTTTGATTTTTGAATGATGGGAATGTGATTGTGTTCGCTTCTATGTCTGATTGCGTGTGATTGTGTGAATTTTCTTTTGGTTTATTCAGAACAAAATTTGCTGCTTGTGAGATTGCAGAGAATTTGCTGCTTTGTGTGCGAGATTGCAGTAGATTTGATGCTTTGTGTGTGAGGTTGCAGAGAGACCCATCGAAATATTTTGTTAGTTAGTAAGTTCTTGATCTTTCTTTTAGTTTTTCGGATATGGTTTTTGAATAACCTTCACCAACATTGGCATTGTCCTAAGTCTTCAAATTCTCTCCCCATAGCCACAATGATGGATCTCTCTTGCCATATAATGCTATGCATGCATTTAAATATCGAGGGCCTGAAGGACTATTATGTTGAGGATAGTAAATCCAGGTTCTCTAGTCTTGGCATTTCCCCTTTTGTTAACTCTAGTTGTCTTTTCACTTCCTGATCTTTTTTTTTTTATTTCCCTGCTTCAGGTACTTCTCTTGAGCACTTTTATGTCATATATTAAGAGTTTTGGGAGCTTGAGGCAGATGATGACTTTTTGATTGATAAAGAGAATCTTATAAGGTATGGTAACCATGCTCTCTTGATAAAATATTTTCTCAAATTGTATCTTCATTTACTACTTTGGTTTTCATGCCCTTTGGTTCTTTCATTGGTTCCTTGGGTAGTGGTATGTCTTTTTTTTAATATTTATTTTTTAAACTACCTATTTCTGCTTCTCTTTCTTGATCTTTCTTTTGGTTTTTCTTAAAACAAAATTTGTTCTCCTCTTAGATTTTTGTGTGTGGTTGTGCCTCCCTTTCTTGATATTTCTTTTGGTCTTTCTTAAAATAGAAGGGGTGTGTTTTTGTGCGTGTGCATGCACGTGCGCTTGTGTGTGTGAATGCGCGTATGGGCTTCTGTGTGCGTGCGCTTGCGGGATCTTTCTTTTGGTTTTTTCAGAACAGAATTTGCTACTTCGTGTGGGAATTTGCTGACCCACCCCTGCGCGCTTCTGTGTGTGCTTGTTTGATTTTTCTTTTGATTTATTTGGAACAGAATTTGCTACTTCGTGTGAGAATTTGCTGCTTTATGTTTGAGATTGCAGAGAATTTGTGCTTCATGTGTGAGAGTGCAGAGAGATCCGCCGTTGCGCGCTTCCGTGTGTGCTTATATGAGTTTTCTTTAGATTTCTTGGAAGAGAATTTGCTACTTCGTGTGAGAATTTGCTGTTTTGTGTGTGAGATCGCAGTATTTTATGAAATTTTGTACTTATTTTTCAAAACTATAGATTTMMMYAAWTTTTWYSCRTTTTTTRKAYSRTRCRRRTTTTTTTTTTAAATTTTTACTTATTTTTCCAAAGTTCCTATTTTTTCAAAAATCTTGAAATGAGGAAAACTGCTCACCATTTCTATATGGGTGATTGTAGCGACAGGTTGAACCATGCTGCTAATTGGTCGTGCAAGAAAATATATAAATGTATTAATAAATAAAATGACATAAAATTCATCAATTGAACCYACACGCGTGTGGGTGTTGCGTTGGGTGCGTGTGTGCTTGTCTGTGGGTGTGGGCCCATGTGTGCGCGTTGTGTGTGTGTATGCATGCGTGCATGTGGGTGTGCATTYTGTAAGTGTGTGCGCGCGTTGTGTGTAAATGCGTGCACGTGGATGTGTGCATGTGTGCATGTGGGTATGTCCGAGTGCGTGCATTGGGTGCATGTCTGCTTACGTATGCGCGCGCGTTGTGTGTACGTGTGCGGGTCAGCGTTGTGTGCGTGTGCGTGTGCGTGTGCTTGTGCATTATGTACTTGCACGTTTGTGTGTATGCATGCATGTGCGTGTGCTTGTGCTTGTGCGTTGTGTACTTGCATGTTTGTGTGTGTGTGCGCGTGTGCGTGCACGTGTTTGTGTGTGTGGGTATGTGCGTCTGTGGTGCGTCCATGTGTGCGGGTACATGTGTGCATATGTGTTATGTGCTTTTGTGTGTGAGAAGAGTTTCGGACCACCAAAGTATTCTTAAAATGTTTTTTATTTGTTTTAAAAAGTTCATATGTTTCTAAAATTTTATTTTATTTTGTAAACCTTCTTTTTTTCGAGAATTTTAACTTATTTMACCAAGCATTTTAATTTCTGTACATGTTTGCGTGRGCGCGCGTGGGTGTGCGTGTGCGTGTGCGTGGGTGTGTGCATTGTGTGCGTGTCAGCATGTGCGCGTGRGTGCGCGTGGGTGTGCATTGGGTGTGTGTGTTGCGTTGTGTGAGTGGGTGTGTGCATTGTGTGCATATGTGCGGGTGTCAGCGTGTGCGTGTGCGTGTGGGTGTGCGTGCACGTGTGTGTGCCTGTGCGTGCACATGTTTGTGTGTGCGTGCGTGCATTGTATGTGTGGGTGTGTGTGCATTGTGCGTGCACATGTGTGTGCCTGTGCGTGCACATGTTTGTGTGTGCGTGCGTGCATTGTATGTGTGGGTGTGTGTGCATTGTGCGTGTGGGTGTGCYTTATGTGCGTGCACGTGTGTAGGTATGCGTGCTTAAGGGCAWMGGTGTGTGTGCATTGTGTGTGCACGTCTGTGGTGCGTGTATGTGTGCGGGRARGTGTGTGCATGTGTGTTATGTACTTTTGTGTGTGAGAAGAGCTTCGAACCATCAAAATATTCCTAAAATATTTTTTATTTGTTTTAAAATGTTCATATGTTTCTAAAGTTTTATTTTATTTTGTATGCCTATTTTTTCTGAGAATTTTGACTTATTTTACCCAACATTTTAATTTATATACGCGTTTGCGTGTGTGTGCGTGCTTGTGCGTGTGCATTGTGTTGTGTGTTGTGTGTTGCGTGTGTGTGTGCGCGTGCGTGCTTGTGGGCGTGCATTGTGTGTGTGTGTGTTGCGTGTGTGTGTATGTTCGTGTTGTGTGTTGCGTTGCGTGAGTGGGTGTTTGCATTGTGTGCGGGTCAGCGTGTGGGTATGCGTGCACGTGTGTGTGCACGTGTTTTTGTGTGTGTGTGTGCATTGTGCGTGTGGGTGTGCATACTTGTGTGCGTGCACGTGTGTGGGTGTGCATGCTTATGGGTGTGAGTGTGTGTGCATTGTGCGTGCGGGTGTGTGCGTCTGTGGTGCGTGCATGTGTGCGGGTATGTGTGTGCATGTGTGTTATGTGCTTTTGTGTGTGAGAAGAGCTTCGGACCATCAAAGTATTCTTAAAATATTTTTTATTTGTTTTAAAAAGTTAATATGTTTCAAAAAWTTTATTTTATTTTGTAAACGTACTTTTTTCGAGAATTTTAACTTATTTTACCAAARATTCTAATTTTTGTACGTGTCTGTGTGCGTGTGTGGGTGCYTGCATTGTGTGCGTGTCAGCGTGTTAGCATATGCGTGTGTGTGTGCGTGCTTGTAGGTGTGCATTGTGTGTTTGTGCGCATGTTGTGCGTTGCGCTCGTGTGTGTACGGGTGGGTGTGCATTGTGTGTGTGTATGTGCGTGTTGTGTGAGTGTGTGTCAGCGCGTGCGTGTGTTTGTACTTGTGGGTGTGCATTTTGTGTGTGTATGTGTGTGTGCACGTTGTGTGCATGTGCGTGTGGGTGTGCATTGTGTGCGTACACGTGTGTGTGCATGCGTGTGCGTACTTGTGGGCGCGCATTATGTGTTGCGTGTGTGCGCGTGTTGTGTGTTGCGTGGGTGCATGTGTATGTGCGTGTGGGTGTGCTTGTGTGCGTGTGTTTGTGGGTGTGCATTGCGTGTTGCATGTGTGTGTGCGTGTTATGTGTTGCGTGTGTGCATGTGCATGTGGGTGTGCGTTGAGTACGTGTTGCGTGTGTACGTGTGCGTGTTGTGCGTGTGCGTGTGCGTATGGGTGTGCGTTGTGTGCATGCATGCGTGTGTGCGCGTGCTTGTGTGTATGCGTGTTGTGTGTTGCGTGTGTGCATGTGCGTGTGGGGTGTGCGTTGTGTGTTGCGTGTGTGTGTGTACGTGTGTGTGCGCGTTGTATGTGCGCACATATGTGTGTGCGTGTGCGTGCTTGTGGGGGTGCATCGTGTGTTGCGTGTGTGTGRGCGTATGCATGTGCAAACTTYTGTTTGTGTGTGTGTGTGGGTGTGTGTATCTGTGGTGCGTGCATGCGTGCGGGTACGTGTGTGCATGTGTGTTATGTGCTTTTGTGTGTGAGAAGTGTTTCGAACKATCAAAGTATTCTTAAAATATTTTTTATTTATTTTAAAAAGTTAATATGTTTCTAAAATTTTATTTTATTTTGTAAACGTACTTTTTTTGGAGAATTTTAACTTATTTTACCAAGCATCCTAATTTCCGTACGTGTCTGCGTGTGCGCCCGTGTGTGTGCCTATGCGTGTGCGTGGGTATGTGCATGTGCCTTCGGGTGTGTGTGGGTGCGTGTGTTACGTGTGTGTGTGTCCGTGTGCGTGCTTGTGGGTGTGCATTGTGTGTGTGTGTGTTGCGTGTGTGTGTATGTGCATGTTGTGTAAGTGGGTGTGTGAATTGTGTGCGGGTCAGCGTGTGCGTGTGCGTGCTTGTGGGTGTGCATTGTGTGTGTGTGGGTGCGTGTATATATTGTGTTTGTGTTCGCATTGTGTGTGTGTGTGTGCGCGTGCATTGTGTGTGTATTTTATGTGTGTGCATACATTGTGTGTGTGTGGGTGCGTGTATGTATTATGTGTTTGTGTTCGCATTGTGTGTGTGTGTGCGCGTGCATTGTGTGTGTTGTGTGTGTGTATGTATGTGCATGTTGTGTGAGTGGGTGTGTGCATTATGTGCGGGTCAGCGTGTGCGTGTGCGTGCTTGTGGGTGTGCATTGTGTGTGTGTGGGTGCGTGTGTGTATTGTGTGTTTGTGTGCGCGCATTGTGTGTGTATTTTATGTGTGTGCATACATTGTGTGTGTGTGGGTGTGTGTGCATTGTGCGTGTGGGTGTGCATTGTGTGTGTGCACGTGTGTGGCTGTGCGTGCTTGTGGGTGTGGGTGTGTGTGCATTGTTTGTGTGGGTGTGTGCGTCTGTGGTGCATGCATGTGTGCGGGTACGTGTGTGCATGTGTGTTATGTGCTTTTGTGTGTGAGAAGAGCTTCGGACCATCAAAATATTCTTAAAATATTTTTTATTTATTTTAAAAAGTTCATATGTTTRTAAAATTTTATTTTATTTGGTAAACGTACTTTTTTTSGAGAATTTTAACTTATTATACCAAGCATCCTAATTTCCGTACGTGTCTGCGTGTGCGCCCGTGTGTGTGCCTTTGCGTGTGCGTGGGTATGTGCATGTGCGTGCGAGTGTGTATGGGTGCATGTGTGTGTGTCCGTGTGCGTGCTTGTGGGTGTGTATTGTGTGTGTGTGTGTGTTGCGTGTGTGTATGTATGTGCGTGTTGTGTGAGTGGGTGGGTGCATTATGTGCGGGTCAGCGTGTGCGTGTGCGTGTGCATGCTTGTGTGTGTGTGGGTGCGTGTGTGTATTGTGTGTTTGTGTGCGTGCATTGTGTGTGTATTTTATGTGTGTGCATACATTGTGTGTGTGTGGGTGTGCGTGCATTGTGTGTGGCTGTGCGTGCTTGTGGGTGTGGGTGTGTATGCATTGTTTGTGTGGGTGTGTGCGTCTGTGGTGCATGCATGTGTGCGGGTACGTGTGTGCATGTGTTTTATGTGCTTTTGTGTGTGAGAAGAGCTTCGGACCATCAAAGTATTCTTAAAATATTTTTTATTTGTTTTAAAAAGTTAATATGTTTCTAAAATGTTATTTTATATTGTAAACCTATTTTTTTCCGAGAATTTTAACTTATTTTACCAAGCATCTTAATTTCTGTACGTGTCTGCATGTGCGCGTGTGGGTGTGGGTGGGCGTGGGTGTGTGCATTGTGTGCGTGTCAGCGTATGTGTGTGTGCATGCTTGTGGGTGTGCATTGTGTGTGTGCACGCGTGTTGTGCGTTGCACTCATGTGTGTGTACGGGTAGGTGTGCATTGTGTGTGTGTATGTGCGTGTTGTGTGAGTGGGTGTGTGCATTATGTGCTGGTCAGCGTGTGTGTGTCAGCGTGTGCGTGTGTTTGTGCTTGTGGGTGTGCATTGCGTGTGTGTATGTGTGTGTGTACATTGTGTGCATGTGTGTGTGGGTGTGCGTTGTGTGCATGCATGTGCATGTGTGTGCGTGTGCATGTGGGTGTGCGTGCGTGTGCGTGCTTGTGGGTGTGCATTGTGTGTTGGGTGTTTGTYTGCATGTGCGTGCACGTGTTTGTGTGTGTGGGTGTGTGTGCATTGTGCGTGCATCTTTGGTGTGTGCGTGTCTGTCCAAGAATTTGCATCAGAATACAATGCTGATATAAGAGTTGAAAACTATCTTGATTTTTTTTTTCCCCCTTTAAATTCTTGATATGTGAAAGGGAAATATTGTCTTTATTGCTAGTTAAGGAAAGAGTAACTTATTTATTTTTCATCCTCATGTCAAAAAGGCTTAAGCTAGTGGAGGACAGAGTTACAAGTTAACAACCATTAATCTTTTTCTCTAAAATGATACTGAATCACTACCTCAACCATTACTGTTAATTAATTATTAATCAAATCAAATGTGTTACAGGTTTTGACTAGTGCACTATTTGAACCTTTTTGGCCATGTTGGGAGACCAAGAAGTTGTTGAATAATATGTTTACTTGCGAAGTTGAACACGGTAAAAAAAAAAAAAAAAAAGAATTTTACCCAAAATGTCATTATAACGCATTTGTCAGCACTAACACTGCATATATGAGTTCGTGATTCTGTTCAGTGGTTCGTTCTTACATGGATTGCCACATTCCCCTTCTCTTTTTAGGTATCTCTGAGTCATTCAAGTAAGCCATTTAAGGCTTCAAGAATTCAAATGACATTGGTAGATGACAGACATTGGCAAAGGCAAACTTTAGCGTGTACAATACTTGTGTTCAGTTACTTCTGTAGTTTCATTTCTTGATAGCTGTCATTTTTCTCCTTGTATCTCAGGATCTCAAAATCAATTGGTTGATGTTGTTACGCTAATTTTCTTCCACTTATATTTGCATTTTTTTCCTTTGCCGTTCTTTTAATTTTTCCATATCTGCCCTCTCTTTATTCCCCTGTTTTTCCAGTACATGGTATCTCTTGTTGTCCATGTGTTTCTGGACTTAGTCATCCCTTTTATTTTGTATCAAGCCTTTGGATTGAATTTCAAATTGAAACGTTGGTTTGGTTTTTTTAAATTTTTTTTATAATGAAAATAGACAATGTTTGGTTTTATGTTTGAATTTTTTATTTTATTTTGATCGAGCCCTTCATGTTCCTTTCAGAAAAAATAGAAGTCCTACATTCTGGTAATGTAATTTCTCAATTTACAAGTTCCTATAAATGAGGATGGTAGGGAGGAAAGCTTGATTTTGTTAATGTATGGGAATATATTTTAATTAAGGTAAATTTCTCTTGCAGGCTTATGATCTTGTTCAAGGAGCAGATATAAGTTATTATCTACTTTCTAGACCTTCCTTTTTGTCCATTATCAAGGTCCTACAATTCTTGAGTGTATAGTCATGATCTTTGTCTTGAATGTCAGTGGTTAAAGAGCTTTATGGAAGATCTCTTCTGTAACTTTGCTGAATAAAAATGGTTGACTTTATATAAACTTAGGTAGTGCATTTTTCTTTCTTTTTTACACTTTTTTTTTTTTTTTTTTTGGTTTTGGGAGGGGGGCCTGTATCGTATGAGATGCAAATGGCAAGTACCATAATTTCATTTCAGCAATGAGTAATTAATCCCCTTTTTGTGTGCTGACCTCATGTGTGTACAAAAGCAAATTTACAGTCAGATTAGCTATCTATCTTATTTCTCTTGTTAGAAACATTGCTGCCTGAATATAAAATTCTGCATGGAAGGATGTCATTTTCTGTATTTTTCACTTTTCTATATAAGTTTCTCAATAGTAAAGGCCATAAATCATGTTGATCACAGGAATTGGTGAATTTCCCATTTCATATGCAACAGGTTAGGCGGAGTTATATTATGGATCAATCAATGTCTGCGCCAACTGCTGTTCTTCTACATGGTGTTCTAGGAAGCAGGAAAAGTTGGGGTAGGCATTATCACTTGTCATTATTCAGGAAAGTTTTTTCTTGACCAATGTTTTTTTTATTTCATCTTTCTGTTAGCATGTTTAGCACAAAACTTCTTTTTTTCCTATTCAATCCTTTTATCTAAGTGGTTTTATTTTTTGCTCTGAGGATCCATGTTCTAGTAATCTCATGGATGAATTTCCTTTGCTTTAATATTGCTTTGAAGTATTCAAATAGGATCAGCTGTTGCATCCAGAATTGGTTGATTTAATTGGTAAATAATAAATTATATCGCTCAGAAAGTTACTGAAGAACTATAAATATTTCAAGTTAATGAAGTAAATGGTTAATTCATGATCAGCGGTCGACAGCATTAATGATAAAAATGGGGCTGAGACAGGAGTGTATACACTAGCAGAGCTATATTAAAAATTATCCATGTCTATAACTTAATGATTGGAGCAAAGATGAACTTTTTAATCCCTTAATTTTAACTTATCTATACTGTATGAAGTCTCGGAGTTTACTGAGTATTGCTTTCTTTTTCTTCTGAATGGAGGGGGCCAGGAGGCACTGGGAAGAACCTGAAATGACAATATCTTGCTTTACATGATGCTGTTTGTAATACTTTTGCATAGTTTCCCCGTCAATGTGMTTTTAGTATGGAAGATATGGAATTGACCTCGGATACCCATTACTGCTGTTCTACTATTAAAAAATATCACTTCGTGACTCTTGTAACAGGAACCTTTGCTAGGAGATTGGCACAAGAGTTTCCAAAATGMCAGGTTAGTGAGGACTTCAATTCCCTACATAATTTACTTTGGAGTAATAAACACTGCTTCTCCGTTGAAGTAAATAGGAAACTGAAAATGCTTCAGGGTATACTCATATGGGCAAATTGATTACCATTTTGACAATCTGTGGAGTGTCCTCCCTCCTTCCTCCCATATGCAGCCCTGCAGCCAACTTAGTCTATTTATCTGGGAAGTGAATTTGTGAAATGATCTGGCGGACGCAAATCTGTGGGAACTTTATGGTGAGCTAGGATTACAGAATCAAAAGAATGACTAGCAGTATTATAGTGCTCCKAAAGTTTCTCCCTGTTATTTGACTCACTTTCATTTTGCCTTCCCAAATATATATAGTAAAAATAATTTGAAATAATTCAAAATATTATAGTGCTTTATTTATTTATTTATTTATTTTGTTATTACCGTGCCCAGCATTTTGAATTAAGGGTGAGTCTTTTTCTTGATCTGAAAAATTGCAGATTATACAAATATGTTCTACTAATGTTTCATATCTTTATACCGTGAATATGGTCTTGGTCTCTTCTATTGTTTTTGCATTATTATTATTTCTAATTCCCTTGTGTAGCTTGGACACCTGAAGTTAACTCCCCAAGTTGTAGTAGGTCATAGCCTTGGAGGGAAAGGTAAATTAACTTTTCTCATGTGAAATTTTGAGAAGCAATGTTGTTTTTCTGGAGGCTAAGCAGGATTGATCTGTATACTGTTTTTTGCTCTAAGCTTTCCTCTTTCTATCTATACAGTTGCCTTGAGCATGGTTGAGCAAGCTGCAAAGCCACTTGCACAACCTGTAAGAGTAAGTTAACTGAATTTTGGAGTTTGAAGAGTTTCTACAATGTTAGACTACCCTTCCCCTGGGGCAATAGCTTTTGTGGTGTCCAGGGGAGGGGGATTCCAGTAACCACCTTTTAGTTGTGGGGGTTTCTCAGTAGACCTCTACTAACCTCGTCTAAGGTCAGTAAAAGATAAATATGAATGGAAGAAGTGGCTCATGACAAGTGAAATTAATCATCACAATTTTCATGTTCCGAGACATGATATTCGATTGAAGAGAAGATTATATTGACTTGTAGAAAGCAACCCAGCTTTGTTATGGATATTTTTGGTTGTTTTCTCTTTTTCACAATAAGAATAAATAAAAATCCTGGTGTTAGATATAATTTGGTAGGTTAACTGTAAAGTGTGGTGGCATTGATTAAGCTTGCTAGATATAAATAGAATAAACTGTCATGATTTGCCAGACTAGCATGCAGTCTTCAAAGTGGATTGTTGGTGGCCTTGTTAGAAGCTGGATAGTTTTTAAGCTAAAATTGTAACATGTTCAATGACTTTTGTTTTCACTGCTTATTTCCTTTGTTCTTTTTCTCTTGCCCATACGAAATTATCTTTTAGGTTTGGGTTCTAGATGCTACACCTGGAACAGTAAGAGCTGGCGCAGATGAAGATGACCATCCTGCTGAATTAATATCCTTTTTGAGTATGTTTCCTGATGAGGTGAGCGTTTATTTTTGAATTTACTTTTTCCTTTTCCATTTATCGGTTTCTGTTTCTTATTTGAATCTTTAAGAAGTTCAGCCATGACTTGTGTGTGTCCTCCTTATTATGTTTCCCACTTTGCTACACGACGAATAAAAGAAGCCACTGCATTCGTTGTCATACTCAAGCTTTACATATGCATCTTCGATATAGTGAGGATAGGTCCCATTCCAATTTTGGTAAAACCATATTAGAATGCTAACATAAATCTAAAATAGAGCATATACATATGAGGATTTTCTGTGCCGAAACTTTTATGGATGTATCTAAGATTTTGGATGACAAATTGTCAAAAGTTCTCTAATGCTTCTAACACCAAGRAGGTGCTGTTCTAGCGCAAGATTAGATCATTAGAGAGTCAACTGTTTGTACGGATTTCCCTTTCGTATATGAGATGGAATGGTTCACAATTGATCACTTGGTTTTAAGTATTTTGAGTCAATAATTAGAGGTRGAACAAGTAGTTGCCAGGTTTGGACTCCGCTCAGCCCTTATAACTTCCATTTTTCATAATCATATGAATATTTGGAACTTTTCAAATAAATACATATTGCTATTGTACTGGTGTTAATTAGGATTTTTGAGAAGCTCTAATTACTTTCTTCATTAGTCATAATTTTTTGTACTTTGTGTTCAAATATTCTCTACAAAAAAGGTCTTTTCGAAAAGGGATGTTGTTGATGCTCTTGTGCGGGAAGGTTTCTCAAAGGATGTGGCACAGGTACAACGTCATTGCCCCAAAGTAGCTTGTCTTTCATAGATTATGTTGATTTTTGTCAGTTCATCAATGCACTAGCTTCCTATGTTATTTTTTACCCAAAAGTAGTATAATTACACTGTGCAATTGAGGAAATGTTACTGTTCATGAGTTAAAAGATTCTATTTCCTTTTATTTTAAGGACCTTGTACTTGTTTACTTTTTCAGAATAAACGTCTCTGTTTCTTGTTTTCTTTTTTCTCCCTTGTGAGCTTTTGCTGGATCTGTTTTCCAGTGGGTGGTGACTAATCTGCGATCAAGAGATCTGCCTGCTTCATCGTCGTCAATCTTCACATGGGTATTTAATCTCAAGGGAATTGCTAAAATGTACTAGTCTTATGGAGAAACAAACTTGTTGTAACACTATCTTCTTAAATTTTGGATTCAATTTAACCAATCTTGTTATCTTGGCATGGCAAATATTCGTTCACATGGATATAGAAATCATCATCTTGACTGTAAAGCGATAAGGATGTAACTATTGAATTACATATAAATCAAAATCTGATTCTAAAAATTTTCTGCAGTTTGCATCAGTTGAATCATAAAACCTCTAGTTTTTCTTTTCATGTTGCAGGAAAATAGCGGAGGATGTGCCGCGAGGTATTCTTGTTAATTTTGTTAAACGAATGTGACTTGAGATGTGGTTATTAGTGATCACCCAAAAACTGGAGCAGAGAAGAAAACAATGTCACAGCAAACTTCATTCTCATCAAGCAGGCCTTTCCATTAAACCTGCTTAAGGATCATGAATCAGAGGAAAGCTGTGATTAACCACTAAGCTAATCACCTGAAGGCTGAAAGACAGGAAGATGGAGTGGTTGAAAAGGGGAACCTGAAATTGAGGCCAAAGACTGTTCAAGAGAATGAAGAAACTCAAGTGCAGCATGGCTGCAGTAACTGCAGCAAAACAAATGCAGCTGCAGTCATCACATCAACATGCTGCTGCTGAATTTTAGGCAAGAAATCAGATATGTTGTCTGATTTTCTCTTGCAGTGTATATTAGTCTTTTGGCTTGATTTTTTAGGTGAGTTTCTTTGYGCTTTTAGTCCTGAGTTTTAGTCCAGAAAATAGAGCTCTCTGTATAACAGCATTCGTCTGTCTCATTTCCAGATTTGAGAACCTCTGTGAATGCTGTAATCTACTTCTGTAACTCCATCTGTAAACTCCAGTTCATAGTGGATTTGTTTGTGGCTTTGGCCCGTGGATTAGTCAGCAAATTTCTTGCTGGATACCAAGTTAAAATCTCTGAGTTATCATCTTCATTTCAGCTCACATTTACATAATTCTCAGTTTTCATTTGTTTAGTTTTGCATACTGCAATTTTCATACTCTGCTATCTTCACAACAAATTTTTTGAAAGCAGAAAGGAGTTTGCACAGATAGGCACTTGAAGAACTTCAAAGGATTCATGTTGCTGAAGAACAAGCTAGTGAGGAGGGAGTTGGAGTTGAAATGCATGTCCTTGAGGATGCTGGGCACTGGGTAAGTTACTGATTCTCTTTCAACTTTGAGCTTCCTGTTCGGAGAGCTTTTTCTCTCCCCATATCCGTGCATAAAACAATTACCTGACTTAGARATCAGTCATGAGTGCTTCTAAAAGGAACATTCTCTGCCACAAGTGCATGCAGGAGATTCGTTACACTTCTACGAAAGGAAAGTTCTGTTGCATAGTATCTCTGCTGTTTTGTTCCCTGTACWGACCTTGAATTTGTGAATTAGGTTGGGGATAGAGTTCTTCATGTAACAAAGTTTGGTGCCATTGAATTTGTGAATTAGGTCGTATTTCAAACTCCACACGGAAAGGTTGGAATCATTTTTTGAAAGATCCTCGGGTAAATTGATAGAATCAAAATATTTGTTTTTATTTTGAATACTACATGTTTTTCTATTTTTGAATCTTGTGGCTCAACTCTAGTCCTTCAGGGTTCAGCCTGGAAATTTAGACAAACGAGATATTATTACTTGTCTCGGCCTCTTCCTCTCATTAATGGAGTCAATCCTTTCCAGATTAGCTTCCACACTGATAGAAGTCTCATAGATTTCATCATAGTGGTGAGATTGAACAGCTCAATGTTCTATGGTTGGAGAAATCATGAATCAACCAATGCTACTCCATTTGCATCTGGTAGTGATGGTAGCCGTGGTGGAGGTGATCCTTCACAAAGTGTTATAAATTGATGTCCCCTCTCCACTGAACCAAATTCAAGGGAAAACGGGATCAAGGTCAATTGTTGCAGCTGAGCCCTTGGAGCAATATGTTGAAATTACCTTCCCTTCTAGAATACTTAATGAGAAATGCGCTGAAGTGCATGGACAAAAACAACAACATCAAAGCATGATGGGGAGATGCCCCAATCTCGGTCTTTCTCAGTCACGAATTGCTATTCAAGWTATTGATGCAAACACATATGTGGAGGCACGTAAAATGTTCAAGCCACATATTTGTTTTGTACATAATATTGATATGGTAGTGAAACTTATCCATCTTAATGTATATTTCTTAGAATTATGTCAGGTTGAAGTTTCCATTTTGCAAATCGATTGCATGCTAGTATTGCTTAAGCATTGACGCGTTTGTAAATGGTTAACTTAAGGCCCTTTCTCAACATAGCATGCAATAGATGCCATATAATTTTCATTTTTGCCCTATCATATAATCTTTTCMTTTTAAAATAACTATCTATTTGAGAAAAAAATATTTAATACGTTTTTYAMMTTTTAAAACGAAGAGTAGTTTGAAGAAAGAAAATTGTCAAAATGACCGGAGGGAATATTATGTTTGCAACGTCTTCAATTTTAACTTTTCACCATTCATCTTTTGCTTCAGAATTCTCTTCCTCCACTCCGCAAATTTTTCTCGCTTTCCTTCATCCGAAATCCGGTCCCTTCCCTCTTTCGCCATGCCTTCTTCTCTTTAGCATCTGAATTTTGAAGAAACACTTCCAATTGGAGCATCTGTTTTCTACTGCGCTCGTATTAAGAAGCAAAGCTGAAGTGGGCAAAATATCAACAAACTGATATTCTTTGGGTGCTCGATATTATATAGCAAGTGCTCTAATTTCTGCCTGAATTAGAGAGGATAAATGGCAATTTTCTTACTCCCTTTTGGGTTACATATATGGGTTACATATAAGGATTTTCTATACTCAAATAATACATTTGATATTGAGAGCAGACAATACTTACTCTCTTTTTTGTTTGGTTCGTGATGTTTCAAATTGGAGGTCTAAATTTTGAGGTAAACCCTAAACCTACACATTAATCTCATTGCCCATTCATCTTTCATCCTAATTTGTACTTTCATAAACCCTATCTCTATTGAAAAATTTGTTTGGTCAACCTTTTTAAAAATATTCCACTAACAAATAAAAATTTAATATACATTTTCTTCAATAAATTATACTAATGTTTGGTCAACTTTCGACAAAAGAATTTTGAAACTAATGTTGAAGTTCAATAATCATGAAATAAACTCACAATGGGGGCTTGTTTATCTTGATTGCATTGTAGATAATTTAAATATAATTTTTTTATTTTGCATTTTAATCAAATGCATCAACTTGTTTAAAATTTAAATATTTATGCAAATTACATATTGAATGCACACAATTTGTAAATTACAAAATCCTTGATTGTTTTGGGACAATATTCAAAAAGATACTTGAACTTTTAATTTGACCAATTATCCCTAATAATGTCCTTGAGTGTCAGAAATAAAAAATTTTCTTTCTAACACTTAATCCTACCTTTCTCAAAAAAAAAAAAAAAAAAGGAAGAAAAAGAAGGACAAGAATTTAATTGTCAAAAGAAATTCTGACATTAGTTTTCTAAACCTCTATAGAAAATTAAAAGTTGAAGTAGTCATTTTCTTCGCTTAATTATCCATTTGATAATTGTCATAAATCAGTGAAAGATTTTTATTCTTAATATTTAAGGACATTATAATTGTTTTATTCTCGTTTAAATTGGTTGAATAGAATATGTTACTTGGTTAGGGATGGCTAAATAGTTATATTAAAGTCTTAAATATTTATTTGATAATTTATTCAATCTCTATCCTCTCTGTGCTTTTTGTTATTAATCTTTCTTTTGGATTTAAGGTTCAAAATTTAGGATTTAAGGATTAAATCTGATTGAGTAGACCCGATCTTTTTTAAGGGATAATCCAAGAAGTACATTATCAGAAGTCTGGTTGTTAACCAACCAGAGCAATTCATCTGATCCGATTCCTTGAAAAAATTGGTTCTATCAATTTTGGCGGTCTGTTTGACACTTTTCGCCAATATGTTCCCGGTAAAAAATTAAGTCACTTTCTAGAGTTTGTTGCCTTACTCTAGTCTTCATTCCTTTCTCTCACCTGCATATTTTCCTTCACAGATTCAGATCCATTTCCTATACTACACTTTAGAGGCATRGCCGGTGGATTATCACCTATCGGTAACCCTCCCTGCAAGTCCAAATTTGAAGGCTCAAATGATTGAGGAGGAAAGAATGAAACTTGCTCCGTTTCCATCGAATCATTATCACCTACACATGCTCCGTTCCATCGAATCATGCTTTTTGCTCTCTGTTTCTGCACCTCTCCGGTTCAGAACATAACMTTTTGAGGGGTGGGGTGGATTTGGCTAAATAGTATTTCGTGGACTTTTTGGTTCGTGAGAAGAAATCGTTGTCGACGAGAAGATCACTGGGGAAAAAGTTGAGAATGGAAGGGATGAGACGTTGATTAATGGGTCTGAAGCAGAGCAGCAGATCTGAAAGTGAGATCTTCTCAATAATATAAAATTATTTGATTTGCTGTTGAAATTTATGCCAGCTTTTGATCTCAAAGTGAGATTTTATGGATTTGAGTTTAATTTTTCAAGATGGTATACAACCACATTTACTCCCAATGGCAGTGTCTTTCCTATGATCTTTGTAAGAAATGCTTCTTTTTTAAGCTGATAATTGAGGCTGATTTCTTGTAAATGGCAGGAAAGCTGTTTCCTTATGCTGGAATCTGAATATTTCTTTATCTGGGCTCAGAACCCGTCCCACATTTTGTCTCTGTGGACCGAGACCCTTTTTCACGAGCAGAGCAGCTCAATTTCAAAGGTTAATGAAAAAGAAAAGGGAAGAGCAAAAACAATTTCCTGGTATTCAAATGGTTTATTGGCGGGCTGAGACCAAAGCGCATCGTTCCGCAACCACTTGGGTACTTTGTCATCGGCAGAAGTGAAGTAAAGTCAGGCCCTTGYCAGCTGCGATTACTTCAATTCATCATGGAAGAGGAGCAAAAGAATATCTTAAGGTGAATGAAACTTGTGATGGAAATGGAAGTTAAATTGAGGGAAAAGGAAATCGTTTCCTTTGTGTTTGATTGAAAAGAAATTACTTCGAGTGAAATGATAGATTATACAGGTTGTGGATGAAATTTTTTAAGAAACAACTTGCATTTTGGGCATTGTTTAACATTTTCTGGTTTTGCAATAGGACATTCCAGAGTACAATGATGATAGATATT
Organism: Rhazya stricta; assembly: GCA_001752375.1. NCBI lineage: Eukaryota > Viridiplantae > Streptophyta > Magnoliopsida > Gentianales > Apocynaceae > Rhazya > Rhazya stricta. The sequence goes on along the minus strand of MEJB01000021.1, from coordinate 7,623 downwards.
GTTGCTCAGTGGTTGATGTTTGCTGGCCATTGATGAACTTCATGTTTTTTTAAATATTATCTATTTTCTAAACTTCCTGCTTTCGAAACTTCATATATTTCTGAAATTTTTACTTAATTGTACTTATTTTTCAAACTTCCTATTTTGGATCCACATAGGTAGTTGTATGTGATGGTGCATGTGATGTTTCTGCTTCTCTTTGTTTGTCTTTCTTTTGATTTTTCTTAAAATAAAATTTGTTCTCCTTTGGGATTTCTCTTTGTGATGGTGCGTCTGATTCTATGCGCTTGTGCCTCTCTCTTTTTTGATGTTTCTGCCCCTCTTTCTTGATCTTTCTTTTGGTTTTTTTGCTTTCGGTAGATGGAAGGGTTTTGAATGATGGGGTTTGTTTTTGTATGTGCGTGTCTTCTGTGTGAGTGCTCGGATGGGCTTCAATGTGGGTGCGCTTGTGGGATATTTCTTTTGATTTTTGAATGATGGGAGTGCATGATTGTGTTTATCATTATGTGCGTGTCAGTGTGTGCGTGTCAGTGTGTGCGTGTGTGCGCTTTGTGTGCATGCGCGTTCTGTGCACTTGTGTGCTCGCGGGCGTGTGCGTGTGTGAATTGTGCGCATTGTGTGCGTGGGTGTGTGCATTGTGCGCTATGTGCGCGTGTGTGCGTGTCTACGTGTACGTGGGTGTGTGCATTCTGTGGATCTGTGCCTTATGTGCGTGTACGTGTGCGGACGTTATGTGCGTGCCTGCGTGTACGTGTGTGTGCATCTTTGGTGCGTGCGTGTCCATGTGTATGTGCGTGTTGTGTGCCTGCATGTGTGTGCTTGTGCGTGCTTGTAGGTGTGCATGCACGTTTGCATGTGCTGTATGCCCGCATCGTGTGCATACGTGTGTGGGTGGGTGCGCGTTGTGCGCGCGCGCGCGTGTGGTCGTGTACATTGTATGCGTTGTGTGCGTGTTCGTGTGCATGCGTTGTGTGTATATGCTTGTGCGTTGTGTAATGCAGTGTGTGCGTTATGTGATGTCAATGTGTGCATTCTATGTGTGGGTGTGTGCATTGTGTGCATGTGTGCGTTGTGTGCTTGTGCGTGTGCATTAATGTGCTTGACATGTTTGTGTGCATTGGTTGTGTGTGCGTGTGTGTCGTGCTTGTGGGTGTGCATTCGATTGTCGCACTATGTGTTTGTGTGCATGCGTGTGCGTGCGTGTGCATTGTGTGTGTGTGGTACAATTGTTGTGGGTGTGGTGACTTTGCATGCTGCGTCGGGTGAGTGCATGTGCATTATGTGTAATCGAGTGCGCGCCGCGGGGTATCAGCATGTGCGTGGTGTGCGTTGTGTGCGTTGTGTCGTGTGTGCGAGTGTGCATGTGTGTGCAATGGGGTAATTGGCTTGTGTGCCTGGGGCTATGTAATGTGCCTTGATCGTTTTGCGTGCATGCAAATGGTGTGCTTGGTACGTCTTGTGGGTGTGCGTGGTGTGTGTTAGTGTGCGTTGCGTAGGTGTGCGTTGTGGTGCGTTGTGCGTGGTGTGCGCTTGTGGATGTGGTGGTTGTGTGGTGTTATGTCATGGCGTGTGCGTGCCTTGTTGTGTGCCGCGTCTGTGTTCTGTGTGGCATGCCCGTGGGTGTGCGGCTTTGGTTGCATTGTGGGTGCTGTGTGCATGTGCTGCATGTGCGTGGACCGTGCATTGTGAGCGCGGTGTGGCGTTGTGTGCGTGGATGTGTGGCATTGTGGGCTTTGTGCAGCATGTGTGGTGGGTCAATTTTGAATTTAAATTTACAGTGCTGCGTGCATTTGTGTATCTGGCTTGTGCTATTGTTGTGCATGTCAGCGTTGCTTACGTGTGGTGTGTGCTCTGTGTGCGGTGCGTTGCGTGTGCGTTGGTGTGCCATGAGTGCGTGCGCGAGGGTGTCAGCGGTGTGGCATTTGTGTGCGTTGAGTTGTACAGTGCGCGCGCGGGGCGTCAGCGTGTGCATGTGTTGCATTGTGGTGCCTTGTGTGCGTTATGTGTGTGTGTGTGTTGCGTGGGTGTGGTGGCATTGTGTGCGTGCCATGTGTGTGCTTTGGTGCCTGTGCGTTGTTGTGTAATACAGTGCGCGCACGAGGGTGTCAACATATGCATGTGCGCCCTGTTGCATGTTGCAATGTGTGTGCATGGTGTGTGCATTGTGGTGCACTGTGTGCGCTTTGTGCGTGTACGGTGGGGTGTGCCCTTGCGTTTCACAGACGCAC